>JAANSP010004260.1:0-10390 GCA_036850745.1 Homidia socia
ACTAGTCGGCTGTTAACTGTTTGTTTACGCTGGCAATTTAGAACTATTTGTGTTTTCCTTTGTTGTGGTGGAATACAAGAACATAATATTTTAAGATGAGCGTGCGATGTTGCTAAAATTCAGTCGTAATAGAGTTGCCTGTCAGTTCTTTTGGTAGATGTGCATATGACCAAATGTCAATGTGTTTTATTTTGCTGAATCATGCCATAAACGTACACTACTATTGTCTTAAATGTAGCATTAAAATTGCGTATTGTAGTTTTCGATATTCCACTCATTATATTTTGTAGACTGGTTTTATAGATCACGTCATGAAACGGGTTAACAATAACAGTTTTTATAAAATGTAAATTTGGTTTGTTTGGCAGCTCTCTCGATTTTTATTCACTGTGACTTATGCGTGCGCAAAGTGCACATTGATAACATTGCTGTTGTAAGATACCTGAATTATACCTGAATTAACATCATTGCATGTTTGTACCTGTAAAAGTACAAAAAAAAGTTTTCACTTTGTGATTTTGTAATAATAACCAGCAGGCTCTCAATGTAGTTTGCGTATAGTGATTTAATGACGCATGGCCACGTGTCCCACATTTAACAATGACGTCAGTCCCCAATAACTTCCCCTGTAGGCAAGTCAAGCCTTGTCAAATTTCGAAAATGCCACCACAGCCCCTTGTCTCCTCCACTCTACTATCGTGACGAAAGTTTGACTGAATTGTAGCATTAAATCCATGCGAAAAATTGTGAACTGCAACGACGAGGAAAATTCATTCAAAAATAATAATAAGCCACTGTTGGCGTTTATCCAGTAAATACAACAAATTAGCATGGCCACTGACAAGTTATCACCATTATTACGTTCAATTTGATATCCCTGTTATAACAAGACGAAAGTTTGACTGAAATGTAGCATTAAATCCATGCAAAAATTGTGAACTGCAACGACAAGGAAAATTCATTCAAAAATAATAATAAGCCACTGTTGGCGTTTATCCAGTAAATACAACAAATTAGCATGACCACTGACAAGTTATCATCACCATTATTACGTTCAATTTGATATCCCTGTTATAACACAGCAAGTGTTCATAGATGTATAAAATTTACAATGCCTTGCGTTGCATGTTGCATATTAATCTGTTTGGCTCTGCTTACGCATTCATCATGACAGCGAAATTTGTACTGGTTGTTACCAGCAGTTTTGTTAGCACTGAATGACTGAATACCTGAACAGACGATAATTAAAGAATGAACTTCATCCGTCAGTCAACTGTTAAAACGGTTTGGAGGACTTTTAGCTTGACGCGTAGTAGCGGTCATTCATTCACTTGGCTAATGAGACTGAATTGCAAAGTATCGGCGAGCAGAGACGAACAATCCTTTAACGTAAACGGTAATAAAATAAGCATAAATAGTAGTTCATAATATGTCATAACCAAATAATGTACGTTATACTATACACAAGTAATAAGTAAATAGTAAAATGCGTTCATGTAATGTTAAATTATTTTTTAAATTATCAAATGGTGAATACAGAAGAGAACTGAACAAATGCTTCAGTAAAGTTTTACTTACATACCATCCATGTTCAGTATTGTCAAACCATTTTCAGGATATTAATTTTTAAGAGTTTGACCAACTTGATATGGACTTCTAGAATAAGGTGTATACATGCAATATAATGGAACTAAATGCGAAATTACACGAAAAGAAAAAGAGAAACATTCATTTTTGTCCTTGTGCCGTTGTCAGACAAGAACATGGAATAAGATTATTGAATTTTTATTACCTTTTACAACTTGCATGTACTTTACACACATTACTAACACATTAATTGCCTAACTGCATTCTTTACTCCATAGATGCAGCAATATTGGGATATTATAAAACCATCGGAACAAAGGAAGCATATGCACTTACCAGAATGTTTTTAATTCGGTTAGAGCATTTTGTAAACTGCACGGATGGGAAACTTTATCCTTTGGTACGGCTGCCAAACAAACCGGAAAAAACTGCAAATATCTTGTTTGAACAATAGACACAATTTTTAATGCTACATAAATACATACCGGTCGGCGGTCTTATTAGCTTCTTGTGGAGTAACGTAGAAGAGTTTCCAGCTTTAAAATGCGTACACATTTGTACAAAGTTGATTCACGTAGATGTGAACAGGATCTAAACAACGAGCAATGTGATGAAAAAAAATCTTTTTTATCAACATCCATCTTATTTCTGATTCAGTTAGATGCTAAAGTCTGCATCAAAATACAAAGCTTAAGAGTAAGAAGGAGGAATAACTACCTACATGTTTGCGGATGGAAGTACCTATATCTACTTATGTACATAATTCATGTAATCCACACTCGGATGTTTAAAATTTGTGGTTTGCTACCTCAGGATATAATCAGCAACTGACGAAGTTATTTGACAAATGGAAAGAAACGGCATGTAATCTCAAGCAAAATAGCAAAATAAAAATAGGAACTGATAGGTCAGTAAATAAAGTGTGTGAATTCATTCTTTTTCATTACGTTGTGGAATAGGTAAATGTGAATACTGTCGGGAACAAAACCTGTTTTATGTAAAAAAGTTTATTGTAAATAAAATTTCGTTCATCTTTAAATTCACAGTTAATGGAACATGGATCACATCTTTATTGCTGATCGACTTGTTAGCAAAAAGCTTATCATTAGTTAACGATCCGGATCACTGAGCACACGTTTTTATTAATAATGGATTTTGGGTAACATGGTTCGCTGTTTTTATGAATAAAAAAATATTTGGCTAGGCAAGTAGGATATTCGCTTGTTCTGTCCAGGAAAAGTTTGCATATTTGTAATAAAAATCTTCCTGTTTATCACATTGGCTTACGTAACAAAAGACAGGAACAACGTCACACGAAAACAGACAAAACGAGCATCTTTGTTACAAATTCTTCTTCCTTATGTTTTGGTTAGCAAAAATGGTAAACTGTAGAAAGCTGGGACGGAATTTTCACAAAATAAAAATAAAATTTTAGTAACTGCTACACGTTGAAGTTTGGTCAACAAAACAATAAAGTTATTAATTTGCAAAAATTAATCTGATATCTGAGGGTGAGCACATGAATCTAGTACATTAAAATATGATTTTGCACAGATATAACAAAGACGTGCATTGGGCATTATCATCATCATCATCTTCTCAAACAAACTATACAAGTACTTTTTTGAATGCAGTTGAATTTTGCATCGTATCAATTATTATTTATATACCACCCATTCAATTACTACAAGTTCTGTACAGGGCAACACAGGTGTGCGTCCACCAACCAACCAATCTAGCCTAAGAAGTCAAAAAGGGAGACAAGCAGACTGGCAAGTCCGTCGGGTGAATCATAATGATTAGGTGACTTTTTTTAACATCAATCAATGGTCATGAAAGTCGTGCCCAAAACGGAATAATAATGCTTGTTTATTATTATTTGCATACACTCTTTTTGTAATTTTTCATTGCTGATAACATGCGTAAACCTTCATAATCCTTTGCAGCAATCGCCAACTTTTTTTTAGCAGAGAGATAAATCGAAGAAGAGAGAACAAGTATTGTAAGATTCACATGTAAAATACAAATGCATCAAGAAAACGTTATCACATCCCACCATTAATAATTTTAGCTATACTGTTATTTGAGCTCTGCTTCTCTTCTGTATGTACGTTTATTTGGTATTGATGTAACTTTACAAGTTAGCATTTTTCATTTGCAAATTTTTGTGACTTGCTACATTAATAGCAAAGTTACAAAAATGATTGTAACTGGCAACAGTTTATAAATAAATAACAAGATATAAAATCAAGTGATGGGAAGGGAAGGACGGTGTGGTCTGAATTTTTTTTTCTTGTTATTTTATTACTCTAAACTACCTTAATAGCATTCCTCTTACCTATATAAACTTTCATCAGAAATTAGTCAAAAAAAGTGTGAACAACTACAGATAATATTACGGTTCACATTTACATTTGCCTCTCTCATCAAATGAGCAACATATAACGGTAGATAATGAAGTTCTGTAATGATTAATTTAATTCCTATGTAATATTTAACATGTGGCACATATATGTAGGCATATATAACACACAAAAATGATAGTCATCATCAGCATCCATTGAAAATTGATTTCAAAATAATTTGATATTCGCAAAAATATTTTCTTGCTTACTGATTATCAACATAATAATAATAAAGTTAGCATACGTAATTAAGCTACAAACATTTACAATGCTACGTAGCAGCGCACAGTTACGATAAATACAATAATACTTTTTGCCGCTGTCCTGTAATATGAAGCAATGTAATGCAACGTACTTGTGGTAGGAATAATATATCTATGTGAATTTTTGCTCGCCTCGTTTGTGAATGTGAAAGATCTCTAAGCTGACCAGTGAGCATTGTAGGGAGATCTTTCATTATTCGTGATTCAAATAATAAAAAGGTTTACTGACTTGATTCCTTTATTGTCATACAATAATAATATCGTGGATTGCATGCATGCAAAAAATAATAAGAACAAACTTAAGCATAACCATCTATCTATCGTTACATCTGAAGGGACAAAGCAGCGCAGCGTCAGATTTACAGAAGAATAAAAGAGTTTTTTTTTGCAATGGATAATATGCTAAGCACCATGTTATAATGACCAGTATATGTTCAAGCATTATTAAGCAAACAATCAGATTCAGTAAAAGCAACAGTAGTCAACAAGTTTTTACTTATACCAACAGCAAAGTCAAGCTAACCCAGACATGATTTGGTTGGCGGAGAATGTGGTGCGAACATTACTCTACAGTTTACCACCATTAAGACATTAATCAACCAAAGCGTTTTACTTTTTTAAACCATTTTATTCAAGTTCAGACGGTTCACATCAAATTGAAAGACGGTAAGACAGCTATCATTATCGTTATTACTATCATTGTTTAACATATTTGAGAGAGCCTTTCCTCTCTTTGCCTTCCCAGAGACACTTCCCCATGCGTCCAATAGCATGTCCTTTGTCAAATTACGTTTACCTGTTTAGTAAAAAAACATTTTGTGTGAAAAGTTTGATTTGCCTTCCCAGAGACACTTCCCCATACGTCCAATAGCATGTCCTTTGTCAAATTACGTTTATCTGTTAGTAAAAAAACATTTTGTGTGAAAAGTTTGCAAAAACTGTTTGATTTGTATGAATTTTGGTGTACTACCTAGTAATACATGTATGTTAACGGCAGTGTGCTAAAAACTGACAGAGCACCAAAAATACTGCAAAAATAAATTCAATAATCCAGTGACATGATCTTATAAGTTTAAGTTTGTGACCACCAAGTAAGCTAGTCCTGCAAAGGCTCAGATGAGCGCATGCAACAATAAATGTCTTTGTCGATAGTTGGCAGTTTTGTCGTCATCGCATCCAACATTGCTTTCAGTCTCAGTTTTCTGTATCGGCAAGAATGTGCGTGTGGTAGTGCTGCGTAGTGGACAAAGGGTTGTGTTGGATTCGAGTGTACACTTTCACAAAGACCCTTAAGCTTTGGCAGAGAACAATTCGAACAACTGAATATACATTCACAAAGGATCTTACTTCATTCTATCAAGTTATGCCAATGTAACTTTTGACAACAAATTGTAGCGTACAAAATTTCAGCCTACAAAAGTGACAAAACGTTGGTGTTATTTGCAAAGAGAGGCAGGCAGAGTTTATTTTGGCATGACATAGTTTCAACCAACCAGCAACCACTTAAAATTCGAATAGGACAGAACAATTTTTAAAGCACAATTTTTCCGAGTATTCGTTTCAACAGTTTGAAAACTGCTCTCTTAACATCTGCACATGTACTTTTTGGCAGTAAATTAGCTTCTCAGCTTACTAATTGCAGTTGTTGCATTGTTATAGCGTGTATTCAGCCTACAAAAGTGGCAAAAAGTTTGTGTTATTTGCAAAGAGAGGCAGGCAGAGTTTATTTTTGCATGACATAGTTTCAACCAACCAGCAGCCGCTTAAAATTCGAATAGGACAGAGCAATTTTTCGTGCACAATTTTTCCGAGTATTCGTTTCAACAGTTTGAAAGCTGCTCTCTTAACATCTGCACATGTACTTTTTGGCATTAAATTAGCCTCTCAGCTTACTAATTGCAGTTGTTGCATTGTTCTAAAAGAAAGACGCTTCACTATTCGTTTTTATTTTTGTCTCGTGTTTCGAAGCTTCAAACGAAATACATATAATATATCCATATTCTTTTAAACTAAGCAAAAGTAACGATGCTAATAAATACAACAATATAATGCAGTGATAAAGATAACTTTTCGCAAGCAAAAAAAGTGAGGCACAAGTTTACGTACAAATATTTTACGTGCGAATGTGCATGTGTGTTAGTTAGTAAAAAGCTCTGAAACCATCACCGTCTGCACTTGTGGGAGATTTTAACGTGTGAACATATTAGTCACTAGTTAGTAGTACACATCCACTTATTTACTTTTTAATGGATAAGTTTTACAACAAGTCCTCTGACAACAGCTCTAATGTCTAGAAAAATAATAATTGGAGAACGGTAATTGGTAATTTACTTGCAAATAAAAGTTGGAGTGACCGTGGGCTGTGTATAAAATAAGCTTTCAAGTACAATATAAAATGTGCAATGTAAAGCTCGTCTTCAAGTTGACCACGGCTACTTCTCCATTACACGCTACTACAACTACAACAGCAGCATCATTCGTCATCAAGGGAAGCCGTCCAATCTCAATCATTAGCAAGTAACGACGATAATAGGAAGACCTTAAAACTAGAAGGAAAAGTTTTATGATTACTAGTATTCAAATGTCAGCCTATCATGTAAGCTGCTGTTTGCACAACACAAGCCCAACAGCTATTATAATAGAGCCATCATATTATTGGCCTCTGTTATGACTGTGCATTTTCATGCAAAAAGTTATCTGGCGATAAAAGTGGCAACAACGACTAAAAGAAATTAAAAATCAATTCTATTGTAAACATCAGCAGCATCATCATCATTGTAATCACCATTTTACCTTTTTATTACAATTACCAGTTTAGGAGAAAAATGAAAAACGTTATTGTTATTTAGCTGACCAACAATTAAAGATAAAGAAGACCGACAACAACAACAACAACACAAATAAACAGAAAAGTCTAAACCCCGATGAAGATGAGAAGCCGAATAAAAATCTCACCCCATCTAAAAGCAACAAAAATCCCCATACAAAGTACAGTGCAAAGTGAAGTGCGGCATTAATAGAAGTTGCTACTACTAAAATACATATACTACTGCCAATAAAAAGATTTTTGCTCGATCTTTCTCATGTGGTGGTTGATGATGATACTTATTCTTAATCTTTAAAAGATTTTCATGAAAACTAGCTTCTCTAGAAGAGATCTTGTTGGCCGTTTTCTTATTGGTCTCCTCCTGAGCAAGTCAACAACAGCATTATTATAATCGTGATCAATGATGATGATCGTCGTCGTCGTCGTCGTCAACAGCATGAAAGACATCGCCAGAGAGTTAGTTTACTTATTGTTGCAGTTCTGGTAGTTTTACAAAAGACGTGTTAGAGTGTGTAGTAGTAGTGGTGGGGACTAAAAAAGTTATTAAACTTGTACTTTTCTTCTTCTACATAAACCATCATCATTAGCACACATATACCGTGTGGGGTGATTCTTATTCTGCGGACTTGTTGTCCATCGTGTCAGTTGTCTAAAAAGCTAATAGTGGTTTTTGGTGTGAGCTCATCATCACATTTAGAAGTTTTTAGATGAAAAGATAACCAAGCAAGAATTATTTTGTGTTCCGAGTACAACTTTTTCTTCCCTGGTAATTTTTATACTCGAGAGGGTGAACAATACACATACACGCCTGGTGCTGCTGCTGTTGCACTTTTGCATTCCGGTATTCAAAAGAGGAGAAAAAGAGCATATAATTAATATCATTATGTATACTCTTTTCTGCTGATCAATCTTGATTAAGAAAAAGGTTGCATTTTGGCAAAAAAAGTGAAACGGGCAACAAGTTGTAGTTTTTGGTGTGAGCTCATCATCACATTTAGAAGTTTTTAGATGAAAAGATAACCAAGCAAGAATTATTTTGTGTTCCGACTACAACTTTTTCTTCCCTGGTAATTTTTATGCTCGAGAGGGCGAACGATACACATACACGCCTGGTGCTGCTGCTGTTGCACTTTTGCATTCCGGTATTTAAAAGAGGAGAAAAAGAGCATATAATTAATATCATTATGTGTATACTCTTTTCTGCTGATCAATCTTGATTAAGAAAAAGGTTGCACTTGGCAAGAAAAAGGGGAAAAAAGTGAAACGGGCAACAAGTTGTTTGTTGAGTAATCTGTGTACATTGTTACGCTTTGGCGTATGTAGAAAATTGCCGATTCCAGCACGTTGGACTGTAGTATTCATCATGAGTTTCAATAAATTTGTGTTCAGAACAATGGAGAAATTTTCCAGCACAAAGGCAGTGCACAGTTTCAGTGTGCTTTTGCTGACCTTCTCTTGTTTATGTACATTGTTACGCTTTGGCGTATGTAGAAAATTGCCAATTCCAGCACGTTGGACTGTAGTATTCATCATGAGTTTCAATAAATTTGTGTTCAGAACAATGGAGAAATTTTCCAGCACAAAGGCAGTGCACAGTTTCAGTGTGCTTTTGCTGACCTTTTCTTGTTTTTATGAGCCCTGCAAACACTATGTACATGGGATACCCCTTGCACAGGTAAATCCAGTTTTTCAACCAGATATTCTAGTAGCAAGAAAAAGAGAGAACAATATGATTTTCAATATGACCAATTTAATGCGTGCTTGAAGCAGTACAAGAGTGTTTGTAGAGTAGATCGATAATATAAGCTGATATATGCGATGCAAAGAATCAGAGATGCAGATGTGCATCTGTAGTCTGTAGATATAAAGGCCTTTGTTGTAGTGCAATTTTCTTCGTATAAAAAATAATGGCAGTGGCAATATAATATACCTTTAAAAAATTTGCATTCAAAGTAATCTAATATGCAATATAAACGTGTAGTCACCGACGATTAAAGAAGAAGAGTGTTTGTAGAGTAGATCGATAGTATAAGCTGATATATGCGATGCATAGAATCAGAGATGTAAATGTGCATCTGTAGACATAAAGGCCTTTGTTGTAGTACAATTTTCATCGTATAAAAACAATGGCAGTGGCAATATAATATACCTTTAAAAAATTTGCATTCAAAGTAATCTAATATGCAATATAAACGTGTAGTCACCGACGATTTGTTAAAAACTTCTTATATGCCACCTTGGTTTTGGTTTAAAATATAAAATCAAGCAATTATACACTTTGATTTGCCAAGTGGGTCGCTTTTTCAACGTCAAAGTCAAAAGGAGACATGATGGTCATAAAAGGTGCATTTTGAAGTATGATCATGAAAGAAAATAATAACAATGTGCAAAGACCTTTAATTAAATAAAGAAATGAATGAAAAGCAAGCGCAAAAAACTTTTGTCAATAATGTAGTAAGATATATGTGGCTTTTCAAAATGATACACTTTTTTAAGTAGGCACGTGTAAATGCCTTACATATTATTACATTCACATGTTCACATTGTTTCAGCCATGTATGTATGTATATCGTTGAGTTGAGTTGAGAAAATTTACTTGCATTTTTTTATGATGGTCATAAAAGGTGCATTTTGAAGTATGATCATGAAAGAAAATAATAACAATGTGCAAAGGCCTTTAATTAAATAAAGAAATGAATGAAAAGCAAGCGCAAAAAAACTTTTGTCAATAATGTAGTAAGATATGTGGCTTTTCAAAATGATACACTTTTTTAAGTAGGCACGTGTAAGTGCCTTATTTTTTACACATTGTTTCAGCCATATGCATGTATGTATTTATACCGTTGAGAAAATTTACTTGAATTTTTTTAAAAGTACAAAACGCTTTAAATACATTTTGTAAAGATTTTAATTGGGGTTTTTGAGGTTTTACTGAATTACATACTATTAAGTATTCGAAGATCAAGGTGAAAATGTTGCAGAATATTGATTGCTGCGTAATTTTTTTAAAGCCGGTATGTATGGCCGTACACATTTATTACATTAAGTCAGTTTGTTTGCTTGTTATGTTAATGTTTTGAGGAAGAATTATGTGCAAAAAGAAATGGCCTCAGTCTCCTCTTTTCCGGCCATATTTGCCTGCTTATGTTTGCTATCCAAGGTCGTGTTAGTTATTTCTTTATAATTTTGCATATTTTAATAATTTGTCCAATATTCAACAGGATGAACACCAGCAACTTCATGAAGAAAGCTTTCCTTTGCAAGAGGACGAGCTGAGCGGTGTGTTTGTCAAAGCTCCTCGAAATTTA
>JAANSP010004261.1:0-10389 GCA_036850745.1 Homidia socia
CTTTCACTAACATATTTTTGATCCAGGAAAATATATTCACTTCCAGTTGAATAATATACAATGAAAAAAAAACACAGTAAACTTGTGGCTACCATAAAGAAAGCCCGAAAATCTCTTACAGTACAGATTTGAAGCATTATCAATATTTTCGCAGTTGCTTCCAGTTTAAAGATTTTATATAGCGCAACGTGCTTACATTTACTGATGTCTTCTTTCAATATTTTTTATATTAAACAAACAAATATCTGCCGTTTCTGTTCAGTTTTGCTAACTTTGCTAAATAATCCTAGAAAAATTTTTTTGTGCAGCTGAACAAACTGTTTGCTTGATTTATGATTTTATGCTGGTGATATTTTATACTGCCTTCCTGTCTGCCAAATTTTAGGAAAATCTTTCCTTCAATTTTTAGCTCATGTACTTGCCATATGATTTAGTAGCCACACATTTGTACTTAACCTTTGTTATGCTTAATCGGCCAGTACTGCTATATAGAACGTGACAAGATATTCAACCTGTATGTCTTTCATTTGGTTTGTTAATAACTTCATAAAGTGTCATCGTAATCCTGGCCATTAATTGATACACTCCGCAGATTATGGAGTATACTCTGAGTATTTTGAGTATTGCTTATAAGCATACCAAATGAGCTACTTTATAAAAACAGAATTGATTTACGTCTGTTTGTTCGTCTGTCCGTATGTACGATTTCACAAAAACGATTTCTTCTTTTTCATTTATTTTTTCATTTAGCGATTACATATGACGTCTCGGATATGGGTTATTTTCAGCCAAAATCGACTAACCGTAACCGTTACAATCCGCTGAAACCGTTATTCGTTCACATATTATCTGCATTTGGGACATCATTTATGGTTTTTTCGTTAATAAAAACTATCGGATGCGAGATTTTCAAAATTTTGAACTTTTCACGAGAAAAAGCGATTAAAAATCAGTTTCTCGTCCAAAATTCTGAACAGAAATTGTTTATTCCCTTTAGAATTCGCTTGTAAGCTACAGCTTGTAATTGCAAACGCAAAGCACAAATTTCAAACCTTTTTTCTACCTGTCTATTTCGGCTGAGCGGTTGATTGATAACAAAACCATTGTGTTACAGATACATTGATTAGCTACAGCACTAAAAATCACAATTATTTACGAATATGATCGGATTTAGTCTCAGGTGGTTCGTTATGGTTCTGGGGTCGCTTCATTTTGCCAATTTTTTTACAAGTGTGTGAAATTGTCAGTTATTATGACTTGCACATGCACGTTATAAGGCAATTACAGTCGCTAGTAAAAGATGAGAACTTTTATTCAATTGTTACATAGTGTACCATTCCATTTGCACATTCTTTAATGCAACCAAACGGCTACACTATATTTTTACTGACAATTAAGCGTTGACAAAGAAAATGTACGTATTATTAATAGGTCTGCTAAATTGGGCAAAATAAAAACGTTCCACAAGCATTTATCAACCTAATGGTTATATGGGCATGATTACTGAAGAAAAAGTCCTAGCATACACAGCGCATGTTTAGCCAAGTACCTATTATTTAATCTAATATTTTTTTATTAAGCTAAACATCGGGAACCAAGTATTTGTTTTGCATTTAGTCCTGTTTCTTTTACATGCGATCACTCAAAATATTGTCGCATTCTAAAATAAACCATGTCTGTACTAAAATATTGGTCATGAGATATTAGTGCTACCCTTCAAAATTGTTTGCAATTGTGAACTTTTGTGAATGATACTGCGAAAAATGTACGACTCAGTGGCTCAAAAAATTTCTGAGGATTTAAAGCAGTTTTTATAACCGTATTGTGTAAGTATAGACTTTTGTGTATCATGTATAAATTGAATAAACAAGATCATGTTCCGTTCTAGATGATTATTTCAAAACAGTAAAGGATGCCTATAGTGCCATACATTAATATATAAGTATAAATTTGCTTTGAGATTAGAGTTGGGATATGAAAAGGTCTTTCAATAAAATGCTGTATATATTCGGAATAGGTTGCCTGAAAATATCAGAAAAAATGTTAAGTACAACAATTTAAAAAGGAACTATCCGCATTTTTGCTTTTGAATAAAATGATGAGAGCGAAATGTGTTATGAGCTGTTTGTAGTTTTAAAATTAACGTTTTGAAATTTGCAGTTGGGAAATTACAACTAATAGTTGAGTATTAAGACCATCCTCTTTCTTGTTAATAATTACTGATAAAACGAATCAAAATATTCTTCGTTTTGAAAGTTCTGTTGAAATGCAGCTTGCACATTTATGCTGAGCAAAAAATGAATGTGATTAATAATGAATACACAAATTACAAACATTTAGGTTACAAAATTTAAATAATACAACTGGAGACTATATTTGACCGTGTGTCCATTAGAAGTAAAAACAAAAGTAAATGGAAATTCGAACCAGCCGAAAAAGTCTTTGGCGATAAGATTATCAAAATGTTTGCAATTAACTGCTGTCTGATATCAATAAGCTCATGCATCGATTGCCAAATAATTGTGTCACAGTGTAAGAATATGACAATTTTAACAAATCACCATATGGTATTTAGGTTACACATATATCTATATTATGCACCCAATCATCATTATTGTGCTTATGTGATTTTTCATTTTTTACCATCTTTCCCAATAATGATCTTGTTTGATTAGTAGCCCATCTGCATACAATAAAAGCTATTTACCGCTACTGCAGGTGTGAAATGCCAGTTTATAATTTTACGACTTTCCAGTTTTGGCTAAGGGTGTTCATGTATTATGTCAAATACCTTTTCAATCAGAAGGCGTGAATCATCTCTCAGGTGTTCATCTTTGTTTTACTATAGATACGGGCTATGTCATTTATTTTACATGTTATCCTTTTTGTGCAAATATGCAATGACTCTGATAATTAAACGAGTGTTTAATTCTCTGTGACTGCTATTATGGCCGACTGCATATCCAAATTTCTTACACACAATTATGGGATTTTGTGTTGATTTGCGCTTACGGTTACAATAAAATTGTGATCGAACAATTTCAAACTAATTGACTGGACAGGGATGGCATCAACCAAAGACAAATTATAGTCATTCGGTAATATGTACGCAAATATTTCTTCAAAGTGAACATTTGATAAAAATTATTTGCAGTCGTGTCCGTTGAGTTCCAAAAAGACATGATCATTTGAAAAATATTTACTTTGATTTGGGAAAAGTTAGTTGTTATATATGTTCTTCTTTTCGACTTGTATAACTGTTTTGCAGGATTAAGCGAATATCAAAAAAGCGACTTTGTAAAGTTTGGAAACTAAGGCAACATTTTTACTGGAACCAAAAGACTTGTTAACTTAAAAGCCCACGATTTAAAACGCACGTTTATTCCGTTTGGTGCCATTTTATTTATTTGATGTTTTTTCAGACTTAAGTTTTCTTCTTTGCACACACGTTGTACAATTCTTTTAGCTTTGAGGTAGAAATGGGGAAAACTCCGTTCAGAACTCTGATCGTAATTAACATTCTTTTGGTCTTTGGCATAGTGGTATGGCACATAAGCATAAAGGGGTCCTCAAGCGGTTTCAGCGAAGGTCAATAATTCTTTGAACACTTTTTTAAAACCGTTTCGAATTTTTCAAATTTAAACTCTTGTATTTTTAGCGGAAGCAACAGTAAACGTACCTTTCAGTCAAGTCATTTCCGGAGAACCAATAGTGCTAGAACAGGATGATGAAAGAATTTTAAACTATATTTGGGAAAAACATTATATCATTCCGCCATCAGAGTTTGACTATAATTTGGAGAAACCAAAAAAAGACCCTTCAAGTGGACAGGGGCAATTTATTCGAAAAATCTTACGAAATATGGTAACCTCAACTTGAAATTTGGAAATACAGTTTATTTATTTTGTTTGGGGAGCAAAAATTCATGTGTTTTAGACGGAAGGATTTTTTGTGGAAGCTGGAGCATTGGACGGAGAAACCAGGTCAAACACTTTGTACATGGAGCAACATTTAAAGTGGAAGGTATACTACTTCTCCTAAATATTATCGTATATAACCTTCCGTTAATTTGTATTTTGTTTTATACAAAGGGTCTTCTCGTCGAAGGGGACCCAAGCAATTTCAAAATTCTCAAATCCAAAAACAGAAAAGCCTGGAGTAGTAACACTTGCCTTGCAATCAAGCCCTATCCACATACGGTAATATTATAACTTAACTCAGTTATGTCCTTTGCACAATCATTAGGGAAAGGGCACGCAAATTATTTGGCTAATATTGTTAGAATCATACATTGTGGTGATTGCGAATCTGAAATCTTCCGGTACTTTTAACTATTTTGGTCAATTTTAATATAGACGATTTATTGTTTTATCCAAAAGTACCGGAAAACTACAGATTTAAAATTTGCGCATCTAAATCTATAATACCATCAATTTTAGCGAGACGTAAATCGGCTGCAGTTAACTGATTTCAATGCAAATGTATTTACAATTTATCAGGTAGAATTCCTCCAGCATTTCAACATTGGAAAAATAATAACAAACACAACGGGAGTTTCTAAACAAAAACGGACAAAAGTTCAATGTATGCCGCTGTTCTCTCTTTTAAGTGCCCTGAACATATTAGAAGTGGACTATTTCAGTCTTGATGTAGAAGGGAATGAGTTGGATGTTCTAAAAACTATCCCATTCGACAAAGTTTTCATCAAGGTAGCTCATTTTAACATATGAATTCGAAAATAGTGATAAAGTCTACAACTTAACTGAGCTTAACGTTTAAATGTTAGACACTTTCTGTTGAGTATGAACACACCCCAGGGGGCAAAAAGGGGATTGTAGATTTTATGACAAACAACGGTTACAAATTGGCTGGGGAAGTGAACGGAACACGGAAAAGTTGGGCTCTAGATGTAATTTTTGTTCATAAAAATGTACAACTCAACTAAACTCAAAATCGCTTTAGGAAAAACTGCATTATTTGTACAACATAATAATTAACATTAAACATACACCAGAATGCACAATGCTGTAGAGTCGGCCGGTGTTTTTTATCAGTCTGCACCTTTTGCAGAATTTAGCAACAGCTGTTGCACAATCTCGCCGACTCTACAGCATTGTGCATTTAGGTGTACATTGTTCATTGTTATTTTTTATATAATGTTCTTGTTTTAAAACAGCAATTAAAATGTATGTAATGGGCTTTGTTTTATTATACCATATCATTTCAAACTGTAAACTTTGTTGCATAGAAAAACGAGGTAAAATGTGACAACGTGTCAGCCTGATTGCTAAAAACGCAAATAAAATGAATTACTTAACAATTCTCAGTTTTCAAACATTGCATTGAGATAAACAATACCAATTATTGACAGGCGGCTAGTATTCAAAAGTACAGGTTTTTAATAGCATTTGCATACTGGGCCTTTAAAAAATACTGCACTTTTTATTTAGTTATCATTCTAAGCTTTTTGTTTTCATAAAGTTGAGATTTGCATCGAAAAAGCTAAAATTGATATTAAAATACGCAAAAAAGTACACACGGTGCCAGACTCTCTTCAAACGTTATTAACGTTGCACTGCGCCTTTACTTAAACATGCATTCTCTCTCCACCTAGCGGAAGAAATCATAACACCACATTACTCAAAGCAGGTTTGGCTATTGCAGTGTGTGTTATGATACGATACGTGTTATCATAATGACATATTTGAGGATACAGATAAAAATGTAATTTTTTCTAACATCGTGACGTGGCAACTGGCAAGTCTTTCTCATTGCTACAGATTCCTTGATATGAACGGAACAAGTTTATGACATACATACCGTTTTGATCACTATTACGTAACCCAAATTAGTTATTTGATTTTCTATATTTACGCATGATTTCACTTATCAAAGTGATTAGCGAAGAACTGATATAATTTTTATTGCATTTTTGTAAAACTCGTGCATACAATAGGAGCGACAAAGCTTAATTTTGTGTGTGTTCGCAAACGGAATGCCGTCTTTTCCATGTATTTATTGAAACACATTTAGTGACCCAAATTGAAAGTCCTTAAATTTCTTTTTTTGTTTTTCCATTATTCGGGCTTAACCTCACTAACGAGTTGACCATTTGTGAATTAATTACAGTATACTTATATCGATTGGCTTTGTAAAGCAAATGACATGGTAATTGAAGCAAAAGTCCTAATGCACTTTCTATAGGATTAAAAGAATACATTTCGTAACCATTTCGTAAATATGCTTGTAAGTAATTTTATTGTACTAATTTTGTTCGATCGAAGAAAGTTGGAAAACATTTTATCCGCATAATTTTATACATAAATGCTTGAGTTTTATGTGGTGAATTTCGTGGCTTCATTTAATGAGGCTTAGCGTCATCAATCAGCATTCAGTACCTGTTAACATTTATTTTAGTATATACAGAAACAATCACATAAATATTTTGAATCAACTCTTTTTCATTGTACGTACCTTATCGAGAACCAGGCCTTTTGATTTAAAAAAAGGAGTTATATGAATTGTTGCTCATCTTTTACTGCAAAAGTTATTAAATATAATAATGCAATAATTATTAATTTATTTAAACTGTTATTATTTATACTGTTGTATATTTGCAGATGATTTCATGCACTGAAGTGCTTTGCAGAAAACAGGTGTAATTGTTTCTGCATTATTTTGAATCTTAAGAATACAATCGTGACGATAAAGTTTCATTTGTTTATATTCGCAAACTCGAACAACGTAATGTAGATGTTGTTTTGGTGCTCATATGGACATTTATTAGTGACCCGAGTTCGTGAAGACAAATTAATGAAAACCCAAAATTTCTTTTTTTTATTTAATTCCATGAGTCGGAGTTAATCATTTTTAACTGAATCACAATATGATTACATCGGCTGTTTTTTTTTAAAAGTGACATGAAAATTGAAGCAAAAGACCTTGTATAGTTTCAATAGAATTAAATGAGTTAAAAAACGTAGCCTCAACAATTTTATAAAAAAGCTTGTAAGCAATTGTAATGTACTGGTTTTGCTGGAAAAATATTTTTCTCGTCTATAGTGCACATCCAGCTGAAATGAACGCTACGCTACGCTCTGCTGAGTGCATCTTGATTTGTATTGATATGCCCGGGAACCAAAGATGAAATAATAACAATGGGATTATTTATTGAATTTTTATTTGACGCAGTAGCAGTGTTCATACTGTATAGGTTTATGTATTGTATATGAATCGAAACTGTTTTTACAGTTTTCTAAAGCAACAAATGATGTTGGGTTTTACATGGAAATTCGAAACTTTGTGTAAACATATTTTTATTTACACGCAACACCAATAGCCACTGAATGAATATTCAAAATGTCCTAGCTTATTTTTCAGCATTCAAAATTAGAAAAACTCAATCATACATTGAATGCAGACACATGAAAAAAGATAAGAAGAAAAAATAGTGTCGTTGAGTGTGCCAATGCAAAAAAAATAAATGTTTACGAATGAACTTGTGCCTAAAATCAAAAACTTTAAACGGCTGTAACTTAAGTCAAAATTCATTTTTGCAGAAAATTTCTTTTTCTATCGTAATCAGCGTTATCTGGAGAGTAGCGTACATATTATGCCCACTCCGGGAGCACAGGTAAGCCGGAATGTATACCTGGTTATAAATGTACACCTCTCAGGGGCGTAAAGAGGGGAACACAGGGTCGGTTGCCACCACCAAAAGGACGGGAACAAAAAAATTAAGAAACCTTTTGGCTGGAAAACAGCTCGCATGCTGCCCTCGTAATGTTTTGAAATTTATCAAAAACGATCGACATTCAATTAATCAGAATGGTTTTTTTGTACCGTTTATCCTGTGGTTAACTTTACTTCAATATAATCGTGATTTTACACGTATTTGAGCCATTAGATACGCAAATATGCTTGATTAAAAACAGTTTAAGATGTTTTTATTAGTTTAAAAGTAAAGGATTTTCAAAGTTTTTCGCTCCTTACGCTCGCAAATTAAATATTATGACGGCATTTGCTTGTAGTTAACCAAAAGGTGGTATTTTTGGCAATATTAATGTAAATAAAATCGATCATTAATTTTACGGTAATTCAAATTGATCAATTTAAAGTCAAGTTGGTGGGGTTGTCCGTTCTAGACCTCTGGTCTGGCTACGCCAATAACACTTCTCTGGAATGCTGAAAAAGTTCGAGGATTTGCTGTTAGCAACGACATTTTCCTCCAAGCTAAGCTCTATCATCTCATCACGCGGTCACAAATAAGGTTGAAATTTAACCATGTAGGCTTCGACTTAAACCGCAAAGGCTTAAAATAAAATCCTGCAGGCTTGAAATTAGACTCGTCTGACTAGGAATCGAACCTAGTCCCCGAAATGGAACCCCGAAAACTAGATTTTGACTTCACAGACTTGGAGATAAATCCCCGAGACTTGGAGATTAACCCCTCAGACTTCGGAATTAGCCGCACAGCCTTGGCGTTTAACCTCATGGGCTTGGAATTTAACCCTACAGTTTTCGACTTCAACCCTGAAGGTTTTGATTTTATTTCTTCTGTCTTCAAATTTAGCCGTACAGGCTTGAAAACTATCTTCCACAGGCTTAAAAATCAATACCCACAGGCTTGGAGTTTAACCATAAGGGTTTGGGATTTAACCCTACAAAATTGAAATTCATCCACCACAAAATGTGCAGAAAATTCAAACCTACTGGAAGAAGAACTTGCAAAGAATACCCATAATGTAACCCCAGTCACTGTCAAAATAACTGCAACATTGCATCTCCTAAGTATGGTAAATTATCAGTTAGTTTAATTGAGGTTTTAATACTGAGATTTCAGTTGTTGAGCTAATTAGTATGATTTGTTGTTAGGTGTTCAGTTTTTGACCAGTAAAACCATTTTTAGAGATTCAGAACATGTTTTGTAGTTGAGTACAAATTATTGTGTGAGTTATGGATTTGGATTCTTGAAAGTATCTCAATTTAATAGTTAATAGTTAATAAAGATTGGATTTCTCTATAAGAGTAAATTAAAAAAAAAATCAGCAATAAGATTGCAAATATTGTAAAAAAATTATGTATATGTTAAAAATTTTTATTTCATAACGAAGCGTCATATTTCATTTCCCAAAGCCATCTCAATAAAAATAATGAAAACAGCCACCGAATAATTGTTACTGACAATCTAATCACACTTTATGACAAATATGTGTTTTTAAAACAACAATATTTTTGTAGCCACAATGGTTAGTAATACGGCAGAAATTTAGAGAAGTTAAGTACTAAATAAACCAGTTAACAAAGCTAGTTTTCATCGTTTGATTGACGTACGGCCTTATTATCTTTGACCACTTAATAAGTACATTTTCTAGAAAAAACATTGAAAAATTTTATGCAAATTGATTTTTTGAACCCCCATTATAGCAATTTTGCAAATTATAAACCTATTTTAAATTTTGACTAAGCTTCTGATACTATTTTAAGTTGCCATATCACACAATCATAAAACTTTTAATTTTAGAATGGGTACAAAATTACGCTCTCCGCAAATTATTAGGTCAACTCAATGAGTAAAATAAAAAAACATTTATGTAGTTCATTTCCACTTGCATTTAGGTGCTATAAAATTGTGATTTTGGCTGTAGAGAACATGTTTAGGCATCTTTTTCTCCTTTGTATTGAACTAGATATATATTTTGTAAATGCTCGGAAAATTAAAAAGAGATAATATTGTTGAGATGATTCATTAACAAGCCAGTTTTGTAAACATTTTAAAATATTTCCATAAACTTCCATATATGCGAAGGATTTCTCAAAATCGTTGTGATTGATTAGCCATAACAATTATATTTAATTATTTAAAATTATGGTTCTTTCTCTATTGGAAAGTTGCAAATACTGTTAAAACGTGAAACTTCAGATAACTTTTTTCAAAAACTCAAATTTACTAACGTGAAAAAATATTTGAAATACTTACAGCCACATCTGCTCTTTGCAATTTGATGATTTTGATTCTGTTTTCGATAGAATGGAGAGAACATGATTTTATGCAGGGATGGCGAAATAATTTGACTATTTAAATAAATTTGTATTTAAATGGACATTTTTCTAGAAAAAATTATCTGATAATTATTATTTACAAGGTATTTCAAAATTTAATTATTTCCAAAATTATTTATGATTAAAAAATTAAATTTAAAATTTAAAATTAAAATTAAATTATTTTTCGCTTTAAAAGTATTTAAATATTTTTTTTATTTAAAAACTTTTTTTGATTCTGCACAATGCTATGTACTGAACAAACAGTAGGTGTGGTGTTCTTCTTACTGCTTTAATAAAACGTAATTTTTTAGTTTTTTTTTGTGGAAGCTTAATCTTCAACGACAA
>JAANSP010004262.1:0-10388 GCA_036850745.1 Homidia socia
GCCCCTTTTTCCAAATTTTCCACTGCTGTTAATTTTAGAAAACAAAATTGTTTACAACGAGAGAAATGCGTCAAGTTTAATCTCAAGACAAGACTTTTCCTTTGTTAACTCACCTGCGTTGACAAATACAGCAACTGGCACTTTTCCCTTGTCAATGTCGGATTTTATTTTGGATTCCAATTCGTCCACCCATTTTGGTTCAGAAAAGTCAATAATACTAGTGTACGTCAAAGGAAGCCCAAGCTGAACACGAAAAGGAGAGTTTTATAAGCATTTTATCAAACCAATTAAACGTGTCAAACACAATATAATACTTTACTTTTGTATCAACTTTATTGTCTAAACTCACGCTGCAACATATTTGCTGACCAACCAAATCATCTCCACAGTAAATGACTGGTTGTCTACTTGGTTCTTGGAAGCATTGATAACCTTGTGCTAAAATTTCTGGAAATTTTGCATGCAGACTTAATTTGGCAATAATCGTTAAGCCATAATTTGAATCCCAGTGTGGATGTATGCTATTGTATTCCTTATCTGCGGATGCTTCGCTTCTGGTGAACAAAATAAAACAACTTTCAAAAATATATATTTACGTTAAATTTTTGAAACCTCATTTCGTGAAAGCTTACCCGAAGTGAAACAACTGCTTGACCCATCCAAGTAGCTGAGTGGCAAACTTATGAAACAACTGCTTGACCCATCCAAGTAGCTGAGTGGCAAATTTCTGTGTGATAGATTTCTGAGTTTTCCAATCAACATCTAAGCTCCGTAGATAAGATTCGACACTATAAATCCAATGCAAATTGCTCAAAGCCGACAGCTCTCCAATTCGAACCTCTTCCTCAGGTTGCGCTTCCTGTACAATTTTCTATAAAAAATAATTTACATTTCATTTCTTTCTTGTATGATCAAAACTCTCTTAAAATCAGGTTGCGCTTCTTGTACAATTTTCTATAAAAAATAATTTACATTTCATTTCTTTCTTGTATGATCAAAACTCTCTTAAACAAGTAGTAAAATAGTATAGATATGCATATATATCTTTACCTGTACAACGTCCAGCAAATGTTCAACGGCCCGTTGCTCAATGGTAACAGAACCGGAACCATTTTCTGAAGTGAGACTACTAACAGAGAATCTAGAAGTTTTCGTACTTAGTCGACCTGTTCGATCTGATTGCGCCGCAGCTTCTCCCACTGCAGGAGGAGGCGAATTATCTTGTGCTCCTTTTTGGTCCTTCTTTGAGTCGTCAAACTTTTCATCACCTGAAGAAGGTGGCTCTGAGCCTCCAGTAAAAGGCTTGACATAGCCTGTTGGTTTTACCTGCTTCTCATCAAAAGTTCCAATTAAATCCACCCCAATGGGTGCCGTCTGGAAACTACTTATTCTATCGACAATCTCTTTTGCAGTAACTTGAATCTCTTTCACTGCGGAAGATGAATTAATAGCGGAATTTGAAGTTGAAGTTACGCTACTTCTACGATCATCATTGCCTTCTGTTACTTCTTCCATTGTAAAAGGTCAGTCTATTCAAACCTGTTCAAGAAAATTAAAGTTTAGTTAGTGGAGACAGACAACTGTGCAGGTGAAAAAAACGTGCACTATTACACACGATTTGAAATTAAAGAAATAAAACGACAAAAGTTCTTTTCACGACTCCAATTTTGTAACGCCTGAAACTAGTGAACCTGCTCCAGAGTAAACCTTATGAAAGTCATTATTGTAAATTATGTTTGCCAACTAAAAAGACCTCTCTCAATCTCACCGACTGACATTATTTTGAAAATATCCCATCTAGCTATTCACCCTTGACAATATTTTATTTGTACGCTTATGTATGTGCTCTTCAATAACACAGTTGCAAAAATATGGTATGTCGAGTCGACCTAAGGTTTATCTTCGTCAGCAGTATCATACCATACTATGCAATCTGCCAAAATGCTAATAATGAGTGTCAGTGTTCCAAGTAAATGCTTATGCGCTTATCATATCATCAGGTCTGTTAGAAGCACCTAGATTCCCTAACCATCCTAAACAATATGTCACTGTCCCTTAATTCTACAAGAGTAGCGTCTCAAAAAGATGTCGCGTCTCAAAAAAGATGTTTACCATACAAGTACTTTCAATATCAGCAAATAATGTCACTTCACTTCCACCATTCAACTATTTACAAAACGATAACCAAATTATCAATGTCGTGCAAGTTGCTTACCAAGTTCCCAAACTCGACAATAAGAAACTAAGATATTCACACAAAAACAAGGTTTAATATGTACACTGACCTATCCCTAATCAGACTAATCAAATCAGAAACCAAAACGCCAGATGTTGAGATGTTCTTTTACCACACTCAAACACGACACGTCAACTGCTTGCACTTCCTGCAATTAATTAATCAATATATTTAACTTGACGTATGGAACTACAATCTTTAAAGTAAATGTGTTGTAGTAGTGAGTACTTTAATCAATACGAAAATAATGTCCTTTTTGCAAGCACTACATTTTTCCAAGTCGCAATCGCAATATTGTACTTTAGTGAAGTACATTACATAAGGCTGCTGCTTGTGTTGTGTAAACAAATGACATTCGATGATCTCTGTTCTATGAAGAACTGATGGAATGAAGCTGGCTGGAGCTGGAGTGCAGTGCAGATGAGCATATGATGAGCTTGGCTTAGTGTATGATGGGGGAAGTTACCTAAATACCTGGTCTTCTGAGCTTGTGCTACGTGTTCAACTGCAATGTCAGCTTTTCTTGATGCAAAAACCGCTTCGCTCATTGCATTGCTACTGCAGGTTTTTTGGCTTTGTTTTTGTTAGGCTGTCTGTCAGTTTGCAGATCCTTGCAAAAACAGTTTAGTTTTAACATTAAAATAATGATTTATAAAATGTGCAAAATGAATTAAAAACAAAAAAATAATTACTGACATTTATTTAGTAATTAAATTAGCACAAAAATTAAATAGGTATGGAACACAGAGAAAATAACTAAACTACTAAACTATGCGTAGAAGGCGATATAAACTGATTATGACTTTAAATGATTAAATTAAGCTACAATGACTCAATTAGAGTTCGGACTTCAATTGGTTTATAATCACTTATCACTTTGATTTTGATTTGATTGCTGTTTTCATTTTACTTGTCTATCTCCTAATATTTATGACGTCTCACTGTGCCCCTGTGTTTGCAAATCTTGGTGATGCAAATTGCTTTTATGCACCCTAACTTTTGACAAGTGGGTAAATTTATGCTAGATATCAAAAGTTATTGTTTCAAATTCTGATTATTCGGAAATACGAAAAAGTAGTAAAAAGCACGTACGATTGACATGTCCAATAAATGATTGAAAGCGATATCGAGACAAAAGCGGAACGACAAAATAAATTATCAAGTTAAGTTTGTTGAGTCGCAAAAATGGGGCGTTTAAACATTCACAAAGCTGCACAATCAGAATGGTAACTTTTTTCATGCAAAGTGTCGAACAGCAGCCGGTGGTGTGATGGGAGCCGAATAAAATTACAGCTCTAGTTTTAGACTTTTAGCCATTATTTTCTCAACAATCAATGTACAAAATGTAATATGAAAATATTTCCATTTGCACTGACAAATCATTGTATTTGATGCGCTACAGTGTATAATGTAGTCGTATTTTACACAAAAGTCATCATGATTCATATACAACATATTATGATGTAAGTAGCAACTACTATATAATAGACCAGAGAAGAAGTGACTACGTGGAACGGTTTCAGTCAAAATGACAGATCTGACAAGTTGGAAGTTTACCAAACAAACAAAACTGCATAATGCATTATAGTACCCCATATGTATTTTTGTATACTCCATTCACAAAATTTAATGGTTTATCATCATCAACAACACAAGTCTGTTAAATCACCACCACATTGTAGCAAAAATGTAACAGCAAGTTTGACTGACTGACTAGCTTTGCTGAACATCATACTACATACTAAACTAGGTAAACTTTTATTTGTACGTCACCTAATACCGAGTTTAACAGTGTTCTATGAGCACATTATCATTACAGAGACAGACACCAACTTTTTGAACGCGCATTCAATTATTACAAAAGCGAGCTTTTATGATGCACACTCAATTGCTCAGAGGAAAATATCTGCACTATATCATTGAAATAGTTGGCAATACGGTACCGTTGAGTTGAACGTAAATTTTCTGCATTGTAAAATGTAAATTTTTTTATTTATAATCGTAGCCTACGACGATTCGTAGGTGTTCTGTCTAGCTCAAACATTTTTAGCATTCGTATAATAAAATTCGGTGTTGCAAAAAAGCCTGCTGAATTTTAGTTTCAGATTAGATTTAGAGCATCCTTGATTATTTACTGTAAATCGACATTTTATTTCCCCTGCTGTTTTATCTCTTTTACAACTTCTGAACAAAAAGAGTAAAAAGCAGCAACATAAAGAATAATTGATGCAGTCACGTAGTCATATTATAAAATAGAGCTTCTAAAATGCATGAAGTATTTGTGTCGTGTGCGGTGGGTCTAGTTGAGACAAATCTGGTTAAAATAAAGAACAATGTCGCCCGTTCACATTCAGTGCTTTTAAAAACCGAAATAATTACCTTTGCAATCATTCTCCAATTCCACGCACACGCAATAATGAAACCGAAAAAGTGAAGGCTAAAATTCTTTGCTTAAACCAAACCTAGTTTTTCTTGTTGCGACATCCTGCAGCAACCACTGACCATGACCCTGACAGTCTTGATGAAAAAGAGGGATAAGAAATGTTAGAAATGATGAGTTCGAGCATGAAATAATTAGTTTAACAACAACTGTTGACGAACGATGATTTCTGTTGAGGTACATATATTAGCCAAGTCTTCAACAATAAACAAAACTATATATTTTATCAAAAATGCCAAATATTTTGGTATTATGATGCTAGTAAAATGGTACCAAGAAAAGACAATCATCTACTATCATAACTATGGGGTATGTAATGCAGTAGTTGCAATTTGACAAAAATACCTAGATAAGATAATAGGCAACTTAATTTGATAACCTGGCAGAACACCAGAGAACAGTTCTCTTAGTTCTTTCCATTATCGTTGTATGGCAGAGCGAAAAATATTAAACTATTAAATATTATCCCAATCTATAATCTATCTAGTAATTTAATGTAGTCTCGCCAAAAAGTTCACAATAGCATGTAATAGATGGGCTCAGGACTATTAACAATGTTACCTAACATAATAAAAACTATTTTGCCTAACATGAACATGACCTATAGTGAAAATTAAACACATTAAATTGTATGCGTGATTATAGTTTCTGTTTCTTCTTTCTACCAATTTACACAAATCAAGGGATTTCAGATGCAGATACAGAGTTTTCGCTGACAGAAGTGGTAAAACTGGATTAGAGTCTCTGAAATAGAAGTAAGGCCCAGGCCCCCTTTGACCCATAGGTATATACCCTAAGAATGCATGTAGTTAAGTTAGAGTTAGTATTTGTATGCTAAGTCAGGTGTACCAATTTACGGAATTTACTGACTATATTTACCGAGCAATGAACATGCGTAGTAATCTTGCATGTTTGATTTCGGAAAATGTACCGATTGAGTTTTTTAATCCGCGTTCCTATGAAATTGTTCAGGCCAACACTGAAGAACTTCTGGGTACCCATTGTCTCAGCAGTTGCATGCTGGATTGGTTTAAAAAAATATTGTACCAGTTCTCTCAAACCCATGAAAACTCACAGTCTCAAATAAAAACATTCCCGCAAAAATTCGCTCAGGGCTTCAGCTAATTTCTTTACTCATAAAAATATCATTTTAAAAATTGATATTGAAGACAGGGCGTGTTTTTAAACAAAGAGAATATTTTCTTCCGATGATCGGAATTCCGCTCAAAATGCTGAAAGGATGGACCCAAAGTGCCAATCTAAAGTTGACCCTAAAAATGATTGAACAATGGACTGTTTATGCCAACCCGTTAGCAATATGATGCATCGTTTAATGAACAAGAAATGGCTTTTCTACCGTAAATGCTCCACAAATCAGATTGCTCAAACGGTTCAATACTCTTTTCTTACTTTCTATGTCTTTGTTCCCAAGCTATTCAAACGTTTATTTGTTCCAACCATCCACATTCATATAAATCTATCTATCTATGCCAGAATTCATAAACAAAACAGTCAGTCAAAAAATCGTACACAGTCTTACAATTAGTTAATGTAATATATGCGTATCACTAAAAATAGCTGGAAATACAAATTTAATGACATCAGCAGGACACAAGTGATACTTTTTTTTGTAAATCAGTCAGGAAATGGCGAAAATCGTTCTGAAAATAGCACCTACTTGGTAAAGTCGTTCACATAAAAAATATAAACTAGATCTTTCAACAACGCATCGTCAATCTTTGAAGTTACTCCAAGTTAAATTTGAAAGAATAGTATTTTTGGGTTGCATACAAACATTTTGCGGCACTTGCGGCTCGGCTGGTTATAGTATTAGAAAAATAACAAGATATATTAAAATGACTGCATGCATTTGCATTTTTGCATTACGCAATACGCATCTTTTTTTCCCTTCGGCTGCAGCAAATATTGACAGAAACTGTGAAAAAACTACCTATTTTCCTGTGCGGAACTGTGAAGTGGATGTATAGACAATAGAAAATTGAAGCGAGAAAGTAGCAGTTTTTTTACTAAAATTTTTGCTTGTGAAATGAATTATGGTTTTTTTGCTCAATAATTTAGCATTTCCGTTTAGGTATTGATATTGATACTTTTGCTACTTGGAGAAGCTAGTTTTTTACACAAGGTATTGTATAAATAGTTTTTATAGGAAACATCGAAACATACATTATTGTGAAAATTCAAAAATTGTCTTGTTCGTTAAACTTGCAGAAGATCAAAATGATCCCTCCTCTCCCTTTGATGAGCTCTGCTGGCTGCTGGCTCAAAGTTGGCTGCTGCCAATCACCCACCACACACGCACACACTGCATTGTAATCTTTTTCCCGTCTCATCTGTGTACCTCTCTCCGGAGTTTCTCCTCAGAACAAGTACAATACCGGTAAAACAAATCAATTAGAAAAACATCAACATCATGCGGAAACGAAATGGACACAAGTGAGTGACACAACACAAGTCGGCCTTTTTAATCTTGTGCTTGCCCACGCAACATCAACAACCAACCACCAACCTTATAGTTGCTCTAATATTTTGTCAGTTTTGTCAGTGAATTATAAACTCCTGCTGCGGATTAATTTCAAATTTTGGTGTAGTCCGTCCGTACATATTCACGGAAGGTTACATTCAATTTTTTTGAATAAAGCGTTTACAATAAAACTCGCACCTAGACAAGATTACAAACAGTTATCATCAAAAAAGGGCAAAGAAAGTTGACCCTCTATTTTGCTGATCTCCAGCTCCAGTTTTTCCAAGTACTAGTCTTGGTGAAAGTTAAAGTCATTAATCAATTACCTACACATGCACGTTATATTACAGACAGACTTAAAAAATTAACATCCACAACATCCGCCAGTAAATTGCTTGTGTGAAAGCGTGTGCCAATCGCGTTCATTTTAATGACGGTTTGATGTGAAGTTGAGAAATTGTGTCTTTGTAAATACAGGAGAAGGAGCATAACAACATCATTAGCATTAGCAAGGTAATCCATCAAGTCTAATTAATATCTCTAGCATAGCCAATGAAAAATAAGCAATTTTATGTTGACTCACTCATTGATTCCAGAATTTCTTCAAGTTTCATCTGTCATTTACTTTTAACTTGAAAACGATTTTCTGGGCATTTTGTATAATGTATATGTGCAGCGTGCACAGTAATTAGAAGACATTACACTTATACTTTAATGTAAAAGAGAAAGTTTTTAAACAGTAGTAGTCTAAATCTGATTGTCTTGTACAACTTTACTTTTGTACACTCACAGCTACACAAGAATTACACGAACTGGAGACCGGGTCGGACCGGAAGAAATAAAATATAGCAAGATTTCTTTTTCTCTACTATTCAGTCTGGTTGCAACTTTAAATTTTTGAACAATGGAAACGCGTTATCGAGGATCTTCTAGAAGGCAAGAAGATGACTTTATGGGGCTACCAACACCGGGTATTTACTCTCCGGACAGATCCAAGCGTGGAACAAGATATAAAAAAGATGATGAGCCCCCCATTTCTTCTTTGGTGTTAGTGGTGGTATGTGTATTGTGCAGTTTTTTCTTTGTTAGATACATTGACTATAAACTGCCATCGCCCCTAACCGTCGCAGATTTGTCGGAAAATCCCAAAAGGTGCGATTACTTACTATCTTATATACCATTTGAATATATAATCATAATATAAACTGGCCAAGTCACGGTTTAAACTTTTTATTGTAGTTTTATTGAAGAACGAGCTCGTAATGACTTGAAAACCTTGACATCTATGGGTCCACGTGTCAGTGGCAGTCATGAAAATGATATTCTAGCTGTGGATGGATTGATGAGGATTTTAAGAGAAATCAAAAATAGCAAATTTGCTGTTCACAACTTGGAATTTGAAGTTCAAAAACCAACTGGATCATTTTATGTGGAATTTCAAGACGGATTAACACACTCGTATGCGCATGTATGTCTGAATTATTATTTGCTACTGAATATGCCTTTATTTGGATGTCGGATGTAATTAAAATAATGCCGCTCGTAATAAGATGTAAACAAATTAATATTTAAAAATCTTTAAGATAAGAAATGTGATAGCAAGACTAGAGCCCGCAAAAAAGACGAATTTCACTGGTTCCGTACTCGTAAATTGTCACTTTGATTCTGTCCCGGGAAGCCCTGGTGCCAGTGATGACATGGTTGGCTGTGCTGTAATGCTAGAAGTTATTCGTGTTTTGTCGAGGCAAGCGAAACCACTTTCCAATCCAGTGGTTTTTTTGTTTAATGGAGCAGAAGGTAGGGTACATCATCTTTACTGGAACTGGGCGTTGTCGTATTCAAATGCTTTTGATATTACATTTTGTAACTGACACTAAAATATTTTTTAAAATCAAGAAAATTTGCTGCAAGCATCTCATGGATTTCTCAAAGGATTTGAAGAAAATAATTTGGAAGGTGGTCACCGTTGGGCAAAAGATTTGAAAACGTTTGTAAATTTGGAGGCAGCTGGTGCCGGTTCAAGAGAAATTCTGTTTCAAACTGGATCCTGGAAATGGATGGCTACTTGATGCTTACAAGAAGGTGCCTTACCCCTGGGGCAACGTTGTTGGAGAAGAGGTTTTCCAAAATGGTCTCATTCCATCTGATACTGGTTAGTTTATAACATTTTAAATTATCAACTGACATATACATAGTTGAGCAGAATTGAATACAGATTTACCTGTTTATTTCAGACTATCGAATCTTTAGAGATTTTGCATCAATGCCCGGTTTGGACTTGGCATTTATAAAAAATGGATACGCTTACCACACCAAATTTGACAGTTTTGAACAATGTAACTCCTGGCAGTATTCAACATGAGGGATCCAATGTGCTGTCTTTGGTTGAAACATTAGGAAACTATGATTATTCTAAAATACAATACACAGATGAGAAGATGGTGTTTTTTGACGTTTTTGGGTGGTTCATGGTCGCTTATTCCGAGACAGTTGCGAGAGTTATCAATATTGTAGTCTCTCTGCTGGTTCTTGTCATCGCGTGGTCAGAAGGTATTTCCAGAAATCCCTTTTATTTTTTATTCCAACTTTTCTTTGGATTCATAAAATAATTCTTTCAATAATTTACTATAAAACAGCTAGAGACGGAATTGCTGAAATAACCTGGAATGTTTTCTCTACCGTTGTGGCATGGGTTCTTGGAATAGTTTTGGCCATTGCTTTTGGTGCATTCCTTAACTTGATCGGATACCCTAGCCCGTTCCACTCCCACGCAATGTCAGTTTTTCTTATATACGGGGTTCCATGTGTGCTTGGCCAAATTGTAGCCTACTCCATAACTTTACGAGGAAACGAAGACAGTTCTTGGATTGCTGGAAAAACGTCTTTGGCTTTGCTTCTCTTGGGAACTACATTCTTTTCTCGAATGGTGTTCACCATTACTTACAATCTTGCCTTTGGAATTCTGGGTTGGTATGCGGCCAGGAAAACTCTCACATGTAAGGATGAAGGATCAGATCAGAATATAAAAATATATTCATTTGTACCGAAAATATTTTTTTCAAAAGATTATGTTCATTTCATTTGTCCACGTTGTTCCACTTTATGATGCTATATTATTCCTAAACAGGTTCCCGCAAAAGACTAGTTCCATACTTGATCATAGGAGAAGCATTTCCGTTCACTCTCTCAATGTACTTGGTAGCTGGCTGCTTAGATGTTTTCGTTCCAAT
>JAANSP010004263.1:0-10387 GCA_036850745.1 Homidia socia
TTTTCAAATATCATAATTACTCCTAGTATTCTGAAGATCGAACCATTCGAACCTTAGAATTTCATGAAGTGTGGCTTTTCTGTCGGTATTTTTTATTGTTTTTTAAAGAAAGCATTTTAAGAATTTTTACTTTTGATGGATGCCTAGACCATAAAAACGAAGGCTATTTTACAAAAGTCTCTAATCTCTGTCTTTTTTATATGCATTTTTGTGATGTACTTTTCTGGATATTTTGGCCATATCACGTAGTTCATTAGAATTTTCTTTTCCTCTAAATATCATTATTTTTTAACTTTCAAAATTAGATTTCCCCAGCGAGCAGTGCATCAGAGAAGTACTATTGTACTGCTCGCTGAGGTTTCCCAATGTTTATATGTTGTACTCCAGTAAATGAACGGTAAAAGTTAGCATAGTGATTGGAAAGAGGTTTACTGATATTAGGTATCCACTTCAATCTGGTTTTTGTTTTTATCAACATCACAGTTCTGAAGTGGTAGGGAAGTTGGAGATTAATAAAGCAGTAGTAGTAATGAATCGAAATGGTAACAAAGCTACTACGTATGTATGCAATGAAATAAACTCCAATATTGATGAAACTTAATTACCCATTATAGCTAGTGATCTGTATAGCCGTACGGAAAGATTTTGTTCATTGCTCGTCTTGCAAATCTATATTTCACAGGCAATTTGTCTCTCTGCTGCTACAAATATACCTACCTAGCTATTATTATTGACAAATAAATCGACTGTTATTTGATAGGTGGTTGCTTATGTTCATGTTCTGTTACTCATGGTCGGTACTCTTCTGACGCACACAAGTTATTTGACACTATCAGGTGCAAATATGGGCCGATTCAGAAGAAATATACGAGTTGACAAAAAAGGAGAATAGTATCTGTAGCACATTTAATTTTTTTACTGTTAGCTCAGTCAAGTTTTGATTTTTTTTGTTACGAGTGTCGCACACAATGTAAAAAATATATTGTAAATGTTTATGGAAGAACAAATTGTTCTGGACAATGACAATAATTTTGAGCATGTAAACCGAGGAGAGGAGCGCCACACACCAGTCGTACTGGAGTTGACAAAAAGGAGAATAGTATCTGTAGCACATTTAATTTTTTTACTGTTAGCTCAGTCAAGTTTTGATTTTTTTGCTACAAGTGTCGAATACAATGTAAAAATATATTGTAAATGTTTATGGAAGAACAAATTGTTCTGGACAATGACAATAATTTTGAGCATGTAAACGAAGGAGAGGAGCGCCACGCCACACGCCAGTCGTGCGTTGTGTAATATAACGCTTTGCAAATATATTACCCATCATGTACATTTTTCCAATTTTTGTCCAGTCAGGAGTGTGGTGATCCTGTCAGATTTGGTTTTGAAAGGTCGTAAAATTCCCCAACAAACCAACTTACCTGTTTTACTAGAGTGTCGCACACAATGTAAAAAATATATTGTAAATGTTTATGGAAGAACAAATTGTTCTGGACAATGACAATAATTTTGAGCATGTAAACCGAGGAGAGGAGCGCCACACACCAGTCGTACGTCGTGTAATATAACTCTATGCAAATATATTACCCATCATGTCCATTTTTCCAATTTTTGTCCAGTCCAGGAGTGTGGTGATCCTGTCAGATTTGGTTTTGAAAGGTCGTAAAATTCCCCAACAAACCAACTTACCTGTTTTACTACTTACTATTAGAAGTATGCTTTAAGAATTACAAAGTGTGGAATTAATTTTTATATTTTGTCAGCCAGTCATCTTGTTGTGTTTTACTGTCCGACCGACGAACCCCTCTGCTTGGGCATGTTCTTGCGAAGGTTACATAAGAAAAAAGTCTAATTTTTTTTCTTCGTCCTCCTCCCAAAGAAGAATTATGCGCATTTAACAGGCTATATTCAAAAAGATATGGCTATTTCAGCAATAAACAAGGTTCGTTTTGGACTTGAAAGAGAGTGAGAACAGGTCAAATGAATAGTTGGTCGGATCGGACTGAATAAATGAATACTTGAATGGCAAATGAACTGGCCAAGTGAAACAATAATAATGGGAATAATATCTACACTTTTTAAAATTATGCTTGGTTTATCAGCATCGGAGCGGTAGCCAGTAGTAGAAGTAGTGGTCTGACCAGTGACATAGACCAATGCAATCGGTAAAAACATATAGTAAGAATTCAGTTTGATTTTGATGTCTAAAGATACGCGATGCTGCCGATTTAATGATTTCATGATAAATAATTTTTCTTGGTTTGATTTACCTAATAATATTCCTTTGATTTCACCCCACAATCCATGCAAATGCCTTTTCCCTTTTTCTCGCATCTTGTCAAGTCAGAAAACAGGTTTTCCAATTTTTCTATCTTTAAACAAAACATCAAGTCATTTGTTCATCTTTCCGATGTCCATGTCTGAGCATTCATTTCGTAATCTAAATGTGGATACGTATTAGCAATTCCTAATGAATATGTCTTTTCTCTTAAATAATATGCTTCTTATTGCAAGCATTGTAAATAGTTTCAAGTTATATTTGACTTGACTCGGCCAAATTCTTATGCACAAAATATGTACATAGATATATACAATATCTTATTCTACATTTGAATGCGTCTCTTTCTCTTTGTTCGTATTTTAAAGTATGACTTTGTCATTTCTTCAATCCCAATTCTTTATGGAGTAACTGTTGTAAAGGTAGACCTAGATAGAAATGCCAGCATCCCACAAAAGAAGAATGTGTTTAGCAGGAAATAACAGTGTATAATTGTCTGTGCTTATTGAACTCTGTGTTGGAATTTGGAATGGACGCAAATATAACAAGAGAAACAAGTCAAATGAATTTAATCATGACATGGGCTCATCATCATCTCAGCAACGCCGCCGCCACCACCACCACCATCCCCACTGAACATTACCATTTACAATACCCCCTTCATATGTATATTATCTTCATCTTATCCTGTTCACCAAAAAATAAACCTCTAACCTTACTTGCTATTGTTGTATGTATTTTGGTTTGTACTTTTTTTTAAAAAAAAAAGAGAAAAATTGGTATAAGCACAAAGGTGGTAAAGGCAGTATAATAATATGATATGCTCAGTCAGAACAAGAACACAGGAGAATAAAAGGCCCGTCAAAACTAATTCTGTATGCATTGCACACACAACTTGATGCTGCTGAATATTATGATGAACTAGTAAGAAGAAATAACGACGTAGTTGCATACTGAAAAAGGAGATAATAACTTTTGATAACTGCACAGCATAAGCATAACTAACAGCGCAGTAAGGAGGAATTATATTGAGAAGGAGTTCTAGTACTGCCCAGTTTGTGGATACAAGTAATTACAATTATATAGCATATTCTCTATTGGTATTTGATTCCATATATATTCCTTCTTGCCAATGATGATGATAGTGACAAAGATGAAAATGTGTGTTTTGTGTTGAGAATATCCAATGAGATGTAGTGCTTATCATCAGACGTTAAAAATTGGTTGTTCCTATACATTTTTAAGCTATACCATAGAATGGAGATGAAAATGTGATGATCGAGTACGCTGATGATGNGTTTTGTGTTGAGAATATCCAATGAGATGTAGTGCTTATCATCAGACGTTAAAAATTGGTTGTTCCTATACATTTTTAAGCTATACCATAGAATGGAGATGAAAATGTGATGATCGAGTACGCTGATGATGATGGATATTGGTGATGGCTATTATTATATGGTGTATATATAGTAGTTAGTCAAGTCAAATAAATATTATGAACACGTAATGATATTAATGTACAGGAATATTATTATGGTTTGAATGCATACTTATTTAGGCATGTTTATTTTAATAAAGTTAGTAGCAAAAGTTGTAGATGAGATAAAAAGACACATATATAAGCAGCAAAACTGTGGTACTACTGTATATTATTTTGATTATTATGAAGGTAGTGAGTGATCCTCATCATCATCACCTTCAGCCTCCCCAAAAAAATCCCTAGAGTTTTTGGTAAGAAAACAGATTGTTCTTGTCCGACTCACTGCCAGACTTGCTTTTTGTCAAAAGGAGAAAGGTTGTGTGGTAATGGCAAAGCAATAAAATAATAAAAGTGTGTTTGGTGCGAGCTCGAACGCTACTACTGTTGTTTGTTGTTCAACAAGTTGAACAAAGTTTTCTAAATATTTTCATGCAATTGTATTGCATGCTACAACAACTAACACGATCATCCACTATTGTAGCTATAAGTGGTGGTAAAAGGTTAGATTGCCTATAGTGCCATTTTAGATTCTGTTGAGGTAACATCTCCAAGTCTCGAGAAGGCAGAAGAAGAAAAGAAAAACGAACACATTATCTTTCATTATTCTACCTTGTTGCTTTTGCTGGTCAATCATGAACGATACTTCTCCTCCACAAGAAGGTACAAACAGACATAGGAAGAAATAAACTTGGAAAAGTTTTAAAACCATTTTCATACGATGAGACAAAGACTAGTGATTTCTAGCAGAATAAGTGCTAGAGCAGTTGACGTTGCTCTATGTAGCCAAGTTGAAAACAATCGGTGTGGTGAGGCAGATGTGAAACTTTTGAAATTTTTGTTTATAATAGAAAAACGATATAAGAAAAACGAGTGTAGTTAATCAAAAAATCAAAAAATACTATCATAAAATTGTGAGAATTTTTACCCAAAAAACTAAATCAAAGTACCTGACTTTGCCTTTCAAGTGCATACAAACTAAATACAAAAGTACATATACAACCCACACAAAAAATACCTAGTTTAAGAAAACATTTACCACAAGTTTTAGCTACGGAAAGGAGAAACAAAGTGATATTGACATTTTGCTGTGATATTTAAAGTGTTGCGACAATCTACTAAAATTGTCATTTATTGTTGCTAAAAACATATATCTAATATAATATATTTAGTATAAATTACATTTCAGTGCTATCCACTCTGCTGTTGTTACTGCTGCTATTATTAATTGACGTGGTTTTTGAAAAGGATTATTAGTTTTGGTAGAAGTTTATAATAGTTTAGTTATTTAAATGAAGATATAAACATGTTTGAACCTAATCATTGTTCTATTATTGCCCCTCCTTTGGGGATGTTGGGTGTTTCTCCTCCTCTTCATTCTCACCATTTTCATCATCATCATCATCAACAACAACAACAAATGTTGCCTGCCTGTGCTGCAAATGTTGTTACTCCTTCTCCTCCACGCAGTTCCAGGAACACAGAGAAGCGTCGTGAGCGCTCTAAAGTTGCAGCAAGATGTCGGCGTGGGAAGGAATCTGAGATCTTTTCGGAGCTCTCCCAGAGCTTGCCAGTGTCTGAAAGCTCCAGATCAAATTTGGATAAAGCATCAGTGATGCGACTCACGCTGTGTGATCTCAAACTGAAGGAAATGATTGAAAGTGGTAATGAGAAATAAACTTTTGAAAAGTGAATTTACTAGACTTAATTGTGCTGGAATTTTTTCGTTAAATTGTGTGTAAAAATGTATTTTGCATGTTTTTGTATTTTGTGTAGTTGACGGATTTCAAGCTGCCCCGGAGTGCAAGAAAAATGAAAAGGACGATTCGTTTGATTCACTGATAAATAGCGCTGTTTCTGGCTTTGTGGTCGTATGCTCCTTGGATGGAGATGTCGTATACGTTTCAGATGGGATTGCAACATGTCTTGGCTTATCTCAGGTGTGCAGTCATGAAAAAAATGCCGTTAATTTAAATTCAAAATATTATTTGAATTTATAAAGTAAAAGTTGGATACATTATTTTATTTTCAATTAGTATGAGGTGATGGGGCAAAGCTTGCTCGAGTACAGCCATCCATGTGACCACACTGATGTGAAGGAAATGCTTTTGAGCACCGCCAGTAACAAATCATCCGCTTCGCCAGCAATTGAATCAAGGTCTGCTTTGTTCAGGATGAAAAGTGCAAACAGCACAAGAGGTCGAAATGTACATCACAGGAGCACCAATTACAAGGTACGCACGTACATATTGTACACGCATGATAAATGTTTTTCAAATCAAACGACAAAACCATCTTATCATCAAAACCATCTTGGAATAAATTTGAATGGAGATGAGAAACTTTGAAACTTATCTTGGTTTTGATATTTTTATAGGTTGTTTCATGCATTGGACGCATTTTCAGCGGCCAAAGTGGTACGGTGGATCAAACAAAGAAATGGTTTGTAGGAGTTTGCGAGCCATTGCTTCATCCATCAGACGTGGATATTCCACTGAACAAGCAAACATTTTTAAGCAAACATTCTCCGGATATGAAATTTGAATACGTGGACGAAAGGTGAGAAAAAGATTGAATAGATAAGTAATATAAATGCGCCACATTCCAATCAGAAAGTGTGCACAAAAATATAAATTTATGCGAAATGGGGAAAAAAAATTTACGTTTGTTTTTTGATGGTTACATACAGCATTGCAGAGTTTATGGGTTACAAAACTGACGATATCGTTGGAAAGAGCTTATTTGATTTTTATCATGCCTGCGATGGAGAGGGCGTTTCTCGATCCTTCAGATCTTGTAAGTACACATTTTTATAAAAAATGCATCAGCAACATATTTTATCTCTAATAATTTTAAATTTTTCCAATAAAAACAAAAAAATAATAACAACCAAAATATTTGTTGTACAGTGTATACGAAGGGGCAAACTGTTACAGATCGCACTCGGTTTTTGGCAAAAGGTGGAGGTTGGATTTGGGTTGTGACTCAAGCCACAACAATCAACAACAATGCAGGGAAACCCACTTCTGTGGTGTGCATTCACTTTGTTACAAGGTAAACTTGATATTTTTATTTTTAAAATATAAGTTGTTTGTCGATAAATAATGATATAAATAACAAGTGGATATAATATGATAAAATGAAGCTAGTAGTAAAAAAGATTTTCTTTGCTTTGTGTTAGTGGCGTGGAATGTGAGGAGGAGATTGTGAGTCACGTTCAATTAAGAGGCGAGAACGAACCCGTTATTTCGATTCGAAAACCAGTTACTGCTGTCCCAGTCCCAGTGGTGGTCCCAGTAGTGCCAGTTGTCCCCATGCCAGAAGTGGTGGTGGAGAAGAAGCCACTTCAAGAGAGAACCAATTTGCAGAAAAACATTGTAATTGCTGCTGCACCCGCCATTCCGCCACCGCAGCCGCCGAAAGAAATTGTTTCCGCAGCAGAGCCGTTGGTCGTTAGTTCAATTCCTGGACCAATTTTAAGCAAACCAACGCCAAGTACAGCCAAGATTTTTGCTCCACGTACAGAGGACATGGACACAGGGTTCTTGATGCCAGTTAATGATACTTTAATCATTACAAAAGACGAGCCCGACGATTTGACTCACTTGGCCCCAATAGCTGGTGACGAATGCGTGCAAATCTGCAACGTACCTTTACTCGATGACCTTCTTCAGTGGCTTGATGCTGCAGATATGGAGTATACTGTTTTAGACGATTACGACGAGCCTCTTCCAATACCACTAATCACAGCCGCTGTGGGTGGTTCCATGATTGATTCGCCAATTCCCATCCCAGTGAACATGTCGACTTCTGAGATCTGTCCGATTGTGAAGGATGACGTTGTTTTAAATAACCTGTCTGTCAGCTCCGAGAATAGTTGCGATTCCCCATTGCTCTTACGCAGCACCGATCCCACCCTACTTTCCACCACGGATCCATTGCTGCTCTCTCCATTTAAAACAGCTTCGCCAGAGCCAATTTCTCCGGAATCTTCACCCCCTTCATCCAATCGTATGGATTTCATGAGTTCTGATATATTCTCGACATTTTATTCAGATAATCATGGTGGTCAAACGGGAGGTGGAGGTGGAACTGCCGGAGCTTCATCGCACAAGAGCAAAGCGGGTGGAGGATATGATGATGAGCCATTCTCTGGATTCCCAATAGTTTCAGATTTTCAAGAAACGCTATTTTCGCCAAGCGGATGTCTTGATGAGATTGGACTACCTTCCAGTCCACCTCACTTGATAAATCTATTAGATGGAAGAGCAACCGGTTTAGGAACGTTAAAAATAGATGTCGGATGTTCTACCCCGTCATCATTACCATCATCGCCAGCTCCACCATTTGGATTGTTAACAAAGCAGTCTAACGCAAACATGGGCGATTTAAAATACATTACAAGCGGAAGCCCCAGTCCTGGAAACGACAAGTGTGGTCCATTGCCACCTGAACTACAACAAGATGACGCGCCACTTCCATGCAAAATAGCTAAATTAAATTATGCGGACGAACAAGGCAATACCAAAGCATGGCTTCAAATAGCTGGTGCCACTCCAACCCAGCCACCATGGAAGGCTGACGTAGTTACTAAAGCGCAATCCTCGCCTCTCCTCCAGATGGTAACGGAGCAGCAGCAACAAATATTTCCTAAAAGATCCAACTCGGCAACGATCGGTACACAGACTTTACCAGGCACCACAACTGATAATGCGGTCGGTAATCCCCAGCAGCGACAGAGGCAACTACTTTTGCAGGAGCGTCAACGTCAGTTTCAAAGGTATCGACAACTTTTGACGAATCCAGTGGTGCTCCAAGCATTACTATTGAGTGGACGATTGATGGCACCTGCACAAGCCCCCAACAATGCAGCTAATTCGCGCAAGGTAAAGCAAATATCTCTTTTTACAAAACAGCGCGCTAACCTTTTCTTACGATAGTGTTAGTTTAAGGGGCTGTAGAAATAATGTACATTTTTGAAATTCATTTTTGCAGCGAAATTTTGTCGGAAAGTTGCTTTCAAATGGCGGACTCCTTTCCAACCGTTTCGCAAATGAAGAGAGTAAACACGGTACTACTGGTGGTGTAGCCAATCTTCCTGGTGCAGGGTTCTTGGAATTGCCAAGTGCATTGGTGGAGTTGACGAACACGGACTGTGAGGTGAACGCTCCACTGACACAGCCACTACTCGATGGACCAGATCTTCTCACTGCTCTTGATACCGGAATTTCAATGGGTAGCGGGGCTGACTGCATGTGATTTTAATATTGAAAATATTTTCACGGATTTCGAAAAAAATAAAATCAAGATAAACATGTATATAAAACATAGGGATATAGCGATTACTTAGAATGAAACGTAGATTTTTAGCAGAGAGATCTAATATAGCATAGCTATAGAATATTATAATATTCCTTAACGAACAGGTTTAGACAAGTGGGTTATTTTGCCATTATCATTTAAATCAAATATATATCCTTTAAAATTCAAAAAAAAACCATCAGAGTGCTTTTTATCGTAATACTACTCCTTCAACTAGTAATGATAATGATTATGATAATTTGAATAAAATACAACAATACAGCTGCCGTGTTAAAGATACGTACTTGTTAGTTTAAAAAAATGTTTTTCTTTCTTTTCTCATCGGGAACAAATTATTATTTTACTGTCAAGTGTATTATTATTATTACTATTACATTTATCATATTTAAGTCTAAACATTTTATAAGGAGCTCTAGCTAAAGTTATGTGTTCACAGTCAATCCACTACTACTCATAATTCCTGCATACAAAAAAAAATACTATTACATTTATCATATTTAAGTCTAAACATTTTATAAGGAGCTCTAGCTAAAGTTATGTGTTCACAGTCAATCCACTACTACTCATAATTCCTGCATACAAAAAAATGTTTTAGTGAGCTTACTACATCATTCATCAATCTTGCCCAAATAATAAAAAAATAAAAAAAAATTGATCAACAAAAAAATTTGTTTCTTGTCATTCGCCAAAACATAACTTGACTAGAAACTTGCAGCTGAAAAAATATAAATAAAAATCTCTGTACTTCAAAAATTAGTTTTACTCCATTTTTTACATATTATAAACTGAAATTATGAATAAATATATATTATACGTTTAGCTTCTTTACTTCTTTCTAAATAGAAAATACGGACGTTTTGTTGGCCTTGTTAAAAAATACGTTAGATTTTTTGTAAAAAAATATCTTAATCATAATGCTGATATTATTATTATTGCTAGTAAACGGTACGGTACGAATTTAAATTACATCATGAGGATGAATAGTGGATGCTTATTTGTAGGAAATGGTAGGAATGAAACTTTGGCAATCGCGGTCGGGTTCGTCTGGTCTAATGGCTTTGAAATGTAAAGAAGCATTTTAAGTGTTTTGTAAAATAACTACTATAGAATAAATATAATCAAGCGAAAGGTATACTGTATCGTTTTATAAATTCTCTTACGGTTCGGAAATACATTAGAGATAGATATGGTGAAACGGACAACTTTGAACGTGAAGAAATACATTACTCCTACGTTAAAATATATTTACAATGTTATGCGGATAAAGGTGTTAATAATAATCACTGTTATTATTCACATTTAAAATATTT
>JAANSP010004264.1:0-10386 GCA_036850745.1 Homidia socia
GTTTGATTATGTTTTCTTTCGACTCTGCTCCGGTGGAGTGAGAGAGAAAACTTATATACAGTGCTTTTTTAATACTATCTTCTTGCTGCTTGAAATCTCACTTTATACTAATCTCAAACACTTTAATTGAATTGAATGAACGAATGAATGAATGATTTATATGTATGATTGAGGAGAGTGATTGATGATAATGAGAGCGTACATGCATGTTGTGATTGTGTGTGTTTTTTGATGGGTCTAGACTTTCATTCATAATTTTTGGAAATATAATCGCTAAATCCATTTTAAATTGATTTTTTATGAAAAAAAAGAAGAACCCTCCATTTCCAGAAAAACACACACATGACACAATTCCCCAAAAAAATACCAAAAAATAATTTTTAAAATAAAATTTAAAAAAATGTAGATCAGTGTCAAGCTCCCCACTGGCGACAACCAGAGGAAAGTACGCAGGAAACACCAACAAGTACTACGACAACACCGCGTCAATCCTCCAACAACAGCAAGCAACCCCACAAGCGCAAGACTACGGAACCGACGACGCGTACGTTAACCAGCGCTACGCTGCCAACGTAGGCAACAACACGAACCAGTACTTTTACACGCCTGGATCAGCAAGCGAGGATGATGACTCGAGCTACTACGTGTACGACGACGAGGAAGATAGATGGCAGTACCAGCACCAGTGCTGGTGGTAGTAGTGGAAGTGTTCGGGGTGGAGCTCAGCCACAGAAATTTGCTGGGCAGTCGGATTTTGGTGAGTTTTCATTTTTTTAAAGGACACTTGATTTTTTAGCAACTTTTTTTTAAACTAACAAAATTATGTTCCATTAATTCTGTGTTCAGACTACAAGTACCAACAACCCCAGTTCACGAGAACCCCAGCACCCCCTGTCCAACAGGTAACACGAAGACCAACAACTGCAGCCGTTCAACCAACAAGCGCCCGTACATCATCCCGTGGCTCTTCACGAACCCGCACAGGTGGCTCATCCTCCTCTTCCTCCACATCCTCTTCCGGCTCCACCCGTTCCCGACCAACCCTCAAGCCAAAATCAAGCATCGTGAAGCAGGCATCAGCACCTGTCCGCGACGTCTACCTCGACCCAGAACCCGCACAGGCGGCTCATCCTCCTCTTCCTCCACATCCTCTTCCGGCTCCACCCGTTCCCGACCAACCCTCAAGCCAAAATCAAGCATCGTGAAGCAGGCATCAGCACCAGTCCGCGACGTCTACCTCGACCCACCATTCCGTCCAGATAACATCTACGAAACCCCAACAATGAACACCCCAGCGACAAAGTGCAAAAAGGATCTTTGCGTACTTCCAGACTGCTCCTGCGGCGGTAAGGATATCCCGGGAGGACTCAGAACAGAGGAAACCCCACAAATTGTGCTCCTCACTTTTGACGACTCTGTCAACGACCTGAACAAGAACCTGTACAGGGACCTGTTTGAGAAGGGAAGGAAGAACCCCAACGGATGTCCAATCTCTGCAACATTCTACATCTCTCACGAGTGGACAGACTACAGCCAGGTTCAGAATCTGGCTGCTGACGGACACGAGATTGCCAGCCACTCTGTCTCTCACTCGTTCGGAGAGCAGTACAGCCAGAAAAAGTGGGATCGGGAGATTAACGGACAGCGTGAGATCCTCGCCGCTTACGGTGGCGTCAAGTTGAGTGAGGTGAGGGGCATGAGAGCTCCCTTCCTTGCCATCGGCGGAAACAACATGTTCAAGATGCTTCACGACAGCAACTTTACGTATGACAGCAGCATGCCTATTTATGAGAACAGACCTCCTTCATGGCCCTACACTTTGGACTACAGGATCTTCCACGACTGCATGATCCCACCCTGCCCCACTAAAAGTTATCCTGGAGTTTGGGAGGTGCCCATGGTCATGTGGCAAGATTTGAAGGTACTGCTGCTTCCTTTTGTTTTTTTGGAGGGATTATTTAAATTTCAGATTCGTTTGTAAAATTTCGTTCCATTATTATAATTTTCTGCGTGTTTATGTATGTGCAGGGCGGCCGTTGCTCCATGGGAGACGCTTGCTCCAATCCCCCAACAGCCGAAGGAGTTTACCAGATGCTGGCAAAGAACTTTGAGCGCCATTACACGACCAACAGAGACCCCATTCGGATTGTACTACCACGCAGCTTGGTTCACTCAGCCACACCACAAGGAAGGGTTCGAGGCGTTCTTGGACACTCTCGTGCAAATGGATGACGTCTGGTTGGTCACAAACTGGCAGGCTCTTCAGTGGATACGCAACCCTACTCCTAATAACAGGATACTCAACTTTGATCCTTGGAGTTGTCACGACACTAAGGTGACTTTTTTATAATTGACCTACCTAATTTGCATATTATTTAAATTTTCAGAAAAACATGTCTAATGACGCTTTCTCTACAAAAGCATCTACCTAACCACATGCTATTTTCTTTTTCTTTTTTCCTTTTCCTCCTACAGGACCGCCCACCTCGGTGTAACCACCCAAAAGTGTGTAACCTGTGGCACAAGTCAGGTGTCCGGTACATGAAGACTTGTCAACAGTGTCCACAGCAGTACCCCTGGACTGGAAACACATGGAGTGCCTTACTCTAACTCTCTATAAAAAAAATTTAAGAAAACCTTTTAATTCATTTAAAAAAAACATTTTATCGTGACTGAGCGTTTTTTTTACAAAAACACACAATTTTTTTACACGTTCTCCTTGATGCTGCTGTTTTGTGTACGTATGACTTTATATATATATTTGTATATTCTTTGGCGTGTATGGTTGGTTGTTTTTTAAAAAATAAAAATAAAATAATAAAAAACTTTTTTGTACTTTTTTTGAACATTCAATTTTTGCTGGTGGCAATGATCATGATGATGATGAGATTTCTGCAACAGCGCATATTATGATCACTCGGGTGTGTGATGGTAATGATGATCACTGTATAAAGTACAGTTTCTTCATCTACTGCTGCTGCATTTCCTCTCTCTCTCTTTATTTAGCTGATACAGATGCCAAAGATTAGTTTTGACTGATAAGAGAAGTACATCATCGTATATGAAAGTATCTTCTTCAGTTTGTGTGAATGAGTAGTGCTGCCAAGAGGAAAAAGTTTTTAAAGAAGAAAATATAGAGCATGTTCTGCTCATTTAATTATCTTGATCAGTTGAGTGTGCTTTTTTAGATATGGGAGAGTTTTTATCTCTCTTTTCTTCTTGTTCGATCGTATATTTTGTTGTTGTTTTTTTTGTTATCTTGATGATGCATATTATTATTCTATTTCCCCATTATTTTGTGCATGCTGTAGATCCAGTGTTGTTGATGCGTTTTGTTAAGAAGGCGCATAATTAGCAACCTATCTATCTGATCCACTTTTGGAATTAATTAAATTCTCCAGAAAAATTAATTGGAGATAATTTCCCTGTAATCCGATTGTACGCTTCCTCTGAATTTTTTATCAAAAACGAAAATGATTACGAAAACGGAATAATTTTTTTAATGTAGTTTTGTTCTTCTTTTGGGGAGATAAACAAATTTAAATGGAATGGACACCATTTTTTTAAATTAAAAAGAAAGTTTTAAAACGCATGTTTTTATTTAATTTTTGATCTGAGTATATCACAAGAGAAAAACTGAGAATTGTCTCAATTTTGAATATAATATATGGTTTTTTTCATCCTCTAGCATTTCCCCATACTGTAGATTCGATCCAGTCTTGATATGATGCTACTGTTGTGTACACTGCTGGGCTTCCTAATCCGCACACTTTTGAGCCTGTTGAACATTTGTGAATTTTTTAAAGGTTTTTGAAAGGATTTATATTTGAGTGGTTGGAGGAGTAAAAAGAAAAGATTTAGAAAAAAAGACGCGACAAGCCTTTTACCTATGCTCGTAATACCGACAATGTGGAACACGCATTTTCCCTCTCGGATGTAGAGACCTCCACCAGAGTCGCCCTAATTAAAGATTATTTAAATTGAAGAAACTTTGAAATTTATTTATTTTGGAGGATAATTTATTTAGTTTGCTTACCCGACACGTGTCTTTATTTTCTCCGCTACCACAAATCTTTATGAAAAAAATTATTACATTTTTGTAGCAACACATTGATCTAGAAATTTACATTTTTTTTCGAAAAATTTGCATCTCTTACCTGCGTTTTGACAATCCCATTCGGATACCTAAACCCTTTATCAGGCTCATGCGCGTAAATCTCGTCGCATGCGGCATTATCGACAGTCGTGATATTTATAGCTTGCAGGATGTTACTCGTTCGCTGCGACGAGGCGTCCGTTATTCCTGTGTTAATTTAAACCCCATACTCTTTTGAAATTGTCAATTTTTTTAAAATTAAAGAACGCGCAAATGAAATAATAATTCAGTTCTGACCCCAGCCACAAGCCTCAACTTGAACTCTCTTCTTCTGAGTGGTTGTCGGTGTGGTCAGTGGACTTGCTATACAAGCTGGTAGCACGTATTTACTCAATTCGACTGGGGTTGATAGCGAGAGGAGCTGCGTTTAGAAAACATCCTATCATTATGGAGAGTTACGAACTTGCATATAAAAAATTGTAATCAAGTGCATAAAACTTACAGCAATGTCATTATAAATAAGGGGTGGTTTGTAGTCCGGGTGGACAATGTGGCTTCCAATTTTGATGACTTTTCTATACGGTGATGGGTTCAATTTTTCTTTACCTGGGTCTAAGATCACATCTCCCAGTACTGCGTATGACGGTTTTCCACTACAATTTGATTTATATATTAGTCAGTTTATTCTTCAGGAAAGTTTTTTTGAAGATAACTTTGATTTTTTTTTATTTTGGAATGCTTACACGCGCTGGTTTGTTACGCAATGGGCCGCTAAACTCAAAAGATTCAACACAAATCAATGATCAGTGATATTCTATTTGCTTTCTGCTGTATTAAATATTAAATGGTGACACCGACATGTCCATATTTAGTACCTGTAAGCAGGAACCTTTCGCTGATAAGCGTTGCTCCGCACAGGAACTTAAGCTTGTTCGGGTCGCTGCCGTAGCCGAGTGATACTGTACACGTTAACATCATAAAATTTCAATGCGAAAATTTGTTCAGATGAAAAAATGTATTTTTAAGGAAATTTGTGCATACCTGCATTCGGGTACTCGAAAGGTTCCGCATCCCTGTGATATAAAAACCGAAATTTATAAAATATACATGAAAGACCACACTTAAGCCTACGAGTGCAAAAAGAAAAATACTTTGAAAGAAAAACTCACCTTCCCCCAACGATAAACTTGAGCTCATCCCCAGTAGCACATGCAGGTTGCTCCAGCCTTGGCAGGGAGAAAGAGGGTGGCACATGAAGCATCTCACGCCATTCCGAGCACTCTATACAATACACAACCGTCACGATAAAAAAGTAATATTTACAGCAATTACAAAAAGAACGTAATAAAAATTTGCACTGGACCCACTTTTCTCGGAGATGCTCTGAGACTTTGGACAGCAGACGAACCCTTTCTCATTGCACCTTGTAACGGAGCTGCCCACCCTAAACCTGCCCAACTGATATTTGCAGTCGCGAATATGCGTGCACACTCCACGGGTACTCTGGACATCGGGTAGGGTGCACTGTTCCGAGGTTGCCGTTGCCGTTACACATAGTAGGATCACTAACGGTTTTAAATTAGTCATCATTATTTAAACACCACGATGATATATTCTCAATTGTGTGTATGCTGCGTATTTTGTTGCGGATGAACGATAAATACTGCTGCTGATTTTTATGATATAAGGTTCATATTTTTTAATGCTGCTGCTACTGCTGCGACGAGAGGGATTAAACCAAAAACTGGATTTTTTTGAGAGGTTACATATTTACGCGGTGTAGAAGAAGTTGATAAAATAAAGAAACATTTAATTTAAAAAATGGAGGTAATTTTTGTAATCGTACAAGGAAAATTTAGGTATTTTCTCCAACTTCTTTAAAATGAATGTTTTAAATAGGTTCTAAAGGGAAATAAACAAAACCATTAAATATTTTAAGAGACAGACAGAAAAGAATTGTACACCAATAAAGAAGAAACTTGAACAGATACAAGTTTTTCTTGGTACAACATGTTTTTTCCCTATCGATATGTGTATTCAGCGTAATAACGGAGATGATTTTTGTCTCGAGATTTTTTTTATTTTTTATTCTATACCATATCTGGTTTTTGCGCTATCGTGTATTATCTACATGAATTTTTGTGTGTGAGGTGGGTTCTATTCTATCTATATCTATGCATTCATATTATTTTCGGTTTTTTATTGCAATTTTTCCTCAGTGCTCGTTGAAGATTGGAAGAGAGCTAATAAATAATGAGTTGTGCAAACAAAGGTTGTTGTTGTGTGTTGTGTGATGATTGAAAAAAAACTTGCTCTGTGTCTCTGCTGCTTTGATTGAATTTTTTGAGATTTGTTGAGTGAGATGGGTTCTGTATTTATTTTACGAAAGGATGATGGTCATGAGTATCTCTATGTGTTGAATTGATTGTTATTTTTTTCTGGGACTTGTTTGGTGATGATGATGCACTTTCGTGTTGGGTTTTAATTTGGGAGTTCAAACACGTGTTTAATAATATTTTTTGTTTGAAAAGGCTCAATCAATGAACAAATTGTAGGTTAAAACGTATGATTGGGAAATGGGTGGGATTGGAATTGGAATCGAAGTAATATATAATATAAATGACTTATTTTGGTGGTGGTAGTGGTATAAATGTATGGCATGAATATACCAAATGCATGTTCCATACCAAGGCTATAAACGCATAAGTATGTATCTGCCTTCTTATGCGGAGATTTGTTTGTATCAGTTCATGGAAAATTGGAAAACTTCATGAAAATGCTGCTGATGTTTCTACAATAAAAAACGAATTAAATGATAGGGAACATGCAATAGACTGATTTTTGTGTAACAATGAGTAGTCATTCATATTATGTGTTTGGGGTCAAGAAACATTCTTCAAATGTATTCTTTATATCGAATCGAATGAAGTAACAAAAGTTGTTTCATGTATGTAATCATAATCAATAATCATCATTCAACTTCCGCTGAAAACGATTTATTATTCCAAAAGTCAGAAAGTTGTATTATTGCAACATGTCAAACATAAAATTACACAATTATCACACATTTTCTCTTCATTGCATATCTGGAAACACTGTTCCTGCTCATGTAAATGCTTAATCAATTAATCACTCTGCAGCATCAACCAAAAAAATAATTAATTCTCCCCATCCAAATTCCAAACTTTCCCTTTTTTCCATGCTGCTCGCAACTCTCCACAAGTGTTGAGATGCAGCAGTGCTGTTATTCGTGATTGCGCTACGACTGGGCTTGTGTCTTCTTTACGATGATACGGTTCCTGCATACCGTTTTTATTCCTGCTCTGCTGGTCGTTAGGACGNCTTGGGCAGGTCAGTAACTTTATTTTTTTTTGGAATTTTTACGTGTTTTCTTAAATATAGAGTTTAGATGAAAATTTATAAAACCTCAACAGGTCTCGACAACACCGGACCCAACAAACTTGGTGAATTGCACTGGAACGTATGGAAGGATCTCGACACGGGATGAGTTGTACAGGGAACTTTTGGCTAGGGTGCTCGCTCCTGTCGACTCGAATGATACGGTTAAGATCAAGAGCGGGTTTGTTGAAGTACGAGTTTAAAAAAAATATAGTTTAATGGTTTGAGTAGCATTTTTTTCTGAGCATGTGCGTGATTTCTATCCGTATCCTTTTTTTCCTTAGTACCTCACAAAAACGCCAGTGTTCCTTGACATGATAAGCTGTAGAAACGAGTTGTCTCGGCTATCATACCCGAGACTCCTACTCCAAGAGGACGAGGACGGAGATGACGACGGGGATGGAGCTAATGGTGGTGGAGTTGGAGGAGCTGCAGGTGTGATTGGTGCTTTAACAGGTATAATGTGTATGCTTGCAAATTTTACAGAGCAAACTGATGATATGCGTGTTTTATACAGGGACAAACGCGAACCCACTGGACAACACGAACGTGCTAAACGGAGTTCGTAGGATTCTCGCCAACGTGTTTACTGGAAATTTGATCGGGGTGATTCAGGAGAGTGTGGGACTCAGAAGTCCAGAGCCAGTCTCAACCGTTTTTACTGACAGTGCTGAGCACCTTGTTTGGAAGTAGCGCTACAGCGGGGATTACTGGGATCGTTGGGAATATCACGACAACGCCTGGACCTCTGAACTTTACTTCTACGCTGCTGCCGCCTGGGTATGAGGCTTACATACAGCAGCACTACCTACAACAGCAGTATTTACAACAACAGCAGCAGTTGTTATTGCAGCAGCAACAAGGGGGTATTGGGGGAGGTGGTGTTGGTAGTGGCATTGGAGGGGGTGTTGTTAGTGGTATTGGAGGAGGCGGTGTCGGTGGCGGTGTTCCTTTGAATTCAGGAATACCTCAACGACAACAACAACTACAGCTACAACAGCAGCAGCAGCAACAAGTTAGACCAATACAGCAACCTTTAAATTCAGGAATCCCTCAACGACAACAACAACTACAGCTACAGCAGCAGCAGCAACAACAAGTTAGACCAATACAGCAAGGTGGCATTGTAGGCAACGCTCAGCAGTTAGGTGGAGGTGGTGGAGTAGGTACTGGTGGAGGATTCATTCCTTCGCAGCATCAATACCTCCAACAGCAGTATTTACAGCAGCAGCAGCAAAGCGGAAATAGGAGAAGACCTGTTCAACCTGTTAGTGGTTTACAACAAGGTGGCGGTGTTGGTGGTGGGATTCGACAGCAGGTGCTTCCACAGCAGCAACAGGTGCTTCCAAAGTTAGACCAATTCAGCAAGGTGGCATTGTAGGGAACGCTCAGCAGTTAGGTGGAGGTGGTGGAGTAGGTAATGGTGGAGGGTTCATTCCTTCGCAGCATCAATACCTCCAACAGCAGTATTTACAACAGCAGCAGCAAAGCGGGAATAGGAGGAGACCTGTTCAACCTGTTGGTGGTTTGCAACAAGGTGGCGGTGTTGGTGGTGGGATTCGACAGCAGGTGCTTCCACAACAGCAGCAGCAACAGGTGCTTCCACAGCAGTCGATAATAGCTCCTGTAAAATTGCAGCAGAGACCAGCGGTGCCACCTCAGAAGCAGAATCCACAGGAGGACTATTATGAGGATACTGAAGATGACAAGTAAAGTGTGGTGGAGAAATATCGATATGGGTGGGTGTATAATTTGAGACTGTTATCGTTTAGATATATTTTTATTAATAAAAAATGTTATTTTTTTGTAAGTAGGTCGGTATTTATAATTGATTTGGAATATAACTACCCATTTTAAAAATGGACTCGACATAAAAAAAATTCCAGGTGAAAAAAATGACAAGTTACTTCCGGAATTCTATATACGCATTCACCCAGCATTATTCCTATGTTCTCGTTTTTTTCCTGTGCATAAAACAAAACAATCCATAAATGCATATACAATTTCGCAGCACAACGACATCACAAAAGAACAACAACGCAGAGCATTTTTTTCCCTATGAAATAATATCTAGAAAATAAGCAGGTTCTCACGATCCCCCACCACCACCGCGTACCACAAACCCATAATAATATAACAATAAAAATATAAAAATAGAATAAAGGAGCCCAGGGGATAAAAATATAACGTAGCTTCTTTGAAAAATATTCCGTTTGTGCAGGTTCACCAGCGATGCCAAATTAAATCTAACAAGTAGTAAAAAGAAAAGAATATATATATAAACATGCCAGAAGTATCACCACCAACGCCGCCACCTCCACCAGATAAGCCCATAATAATCACGATTCCAGAAGGGTCAGTTGTACAAAATGTCACGATATCTAGTCCGATCGCAACACCACAGCAGCAGTTATCATCAGGTCCAAGCGCACCTCCTCCTACGTTTACGTTTAGGAAACCGAGCACTAACGAGCAGTTTGGGGAGGAGCATGTCAGTTTAGTTGGGGGAGGAGGAGGAGGGGATCCTGGGGACAGGTTCTGCTTGAACGTTTATTCTCTGGATAATGTGTGCAGGTGAGTGAGTGGAAGGGAATTTTTTGCTTAAAAATAAAATTATTTTTTAAATGGTAAAGTAAAGTAAAAGATAATGACAAATTTTTGTGTTCTTTTTTGTAGAATTTGCCAATGTGGTCCAAATACACTGGCCACCCCAACCCCCCTCCTGCTAACCCCAATAACCTCCCCAAAGAAACGGTTCATGTCTTCGGCAGCGGACACTTCCTCGTCGTCACCACCAGCTTCCTCCCTCCAGCAGCAGCCAACTACGTCGACAGTGGTGATGATCGAGTTGAAGCGCTCAACACAACCAGACCCCTCAGCCAACTCTCCGA
>JAANSP010004266.1:0-10386 GCA_036850745.1 Homidia socia
ATGCGTGAAATTTGGTTTGCAGTTAATAATAATTATAGCAAAAATGTCAACATGAAAGTCATGAAACTATGGTCGCGATTTAAGAAGACCAAACTGGTGATGTTAGTGTGTGATGTGGACCACAGTTTTCCCATCTCTATACTGATTTGGTTTATAAGGAAATAAATTCCATAATATGTTATACTGCATAGTGAAGAAAGCAGCCCAATAAATAATTCATTTTTAAACCCAACTTGCTGATAAGGATGAGATTGAAATAAAATGACGATTGACGATAACGAGTGAAGCTCCATAACAAAGTGCCAGTATTGAAAGAAAATAAGTGATAAGTTTATTAACCGTATATTGGTGCCATTCGGTACCTGCGCTTTTCTACCTACTTTCGAATAAATTCAAACAAAATGTACTGTTTTCAATTCGAATGGACAGATACGTATTCTATCTCAATTTTATCAAGTCGAATGAATGATATGAATTCGCTTTTTCCGTTAGTAGTCATCATCATTTTACATCTTACGACACGACATACATAGTATACACAGTGTGCATTACATGTAAATCAGGGCAAGGTGAACAAGGTCAGCATTAATCTACAAACTTTATTAGTTTAACTAGGTATTTTTTATTTATAACATAATCATCTGTTAGATGTTAAGTCGGCTTGTGTTTTAATGCAAATATACTTACCAATGGTTTTTATCAGGGCCTATTATTGAATACAGAAAAAGAAACTCGTACCCGTGTGGTAAATGTAAGATAGTTTTGGTTGTCTTAGGTTTTTGTTATGCTTTTTATTTTAAACGGTATCGCTCATTTTTCTTGTTTTATTAACTGCGTATAATATATTTCTCGGTAATATGCTTCATTTACCTTTTGACAGCTGCCGCTGCTGGTTAAAGTGAGAAATTAAAAAATCCCGTTTTTAAAAAAAATTCCAGGCAAAAGTAAAGTCACTGTCTGAGTTGAGTATTAAAAATGGAGAAAATGAGCCATTCTAAACTTGAAAAGTATGAAGAAATAGAAAGGCTCCTTCCATTTAAAGTGGAGACGGTGCGATCAACGTTACAAGGTAATAGTCTCGATTAAAAATGTTTTGCTCGCACAAACACCACGCTTATGTGTATTGACAAATTTCAAATAAATTTGTATTTAATTCCAGACAAGTATCGGCTAGTCATTCAAGAAAATTGTAGTGAATTTATATCTCGCTGTCTGAGGACTAAAGATGGAAATATAGAGAAAACGATCATCTTAGTAAGAAAGTTAAATTAAATCCTATTTATTATTGAGTTAATGTGCATAACTGACAGGTGATAGTAGATACTAGAGCAAAAACGCCATCAATAAATATTTTTAAACGTTTAAATAAAAAATAAACCTAGATTATATCATTTCACACGGCTGTCAGAGAGATGCAACACTGGTCGATAGTTTTGGAGCCAAGTTATTACAGAGATTTTTATAACACAACAGCAGTGATCCCGTTGGTTAAAAGGGACTCTTTTGGTCGCCGAGTTTTTATTTTTCGTGCAGGTTGTTATTTTATTCATTTTCGAATAATGAAAGAATTTAAAAATATTGTAGACCATTTATTTATTTGACAATTTTTTTTATTTAAATTAGAGACATGGGATCCACAAAAAATCAGTTTTGACGAAGCTTTCGCTTGCGTGTGGATGATGGGCCAATTCGTAAATGCAGAAAATATTGATACACAACGACAAGGCTCCGTTACAATTATTGACTTTGCAAATTTTACAATGAAGCAATTTATTGCTGTTAATCCTTGGAAAATAGCTCCCCTCTCAAAATGGGCTAATGTAAGTACTAAACAACATTTATTGGAAATTTTTGAAAAGATAAAAAAGTCGGAATGCTTTAAATATTTTGCCTTTCAATTTTTCTGCATAGAACGGCGTTATGGGAAGATTGAAATCATTTCACATTGTCAACCATGCCAGATTAGTTAGCGCATTATACAATACAATCAGACCTTTTGTCAAGGAGAAGATCAGGAAAAGAGTATGTCATCTTTAAAACAAACTACTTTTGGTGAGGTAGAGAATTTTTTTTAACTAACAAAAGGATTTTTGGACTTTGTATATTTGCGTGTTGTAGATACACTTCCATAATAATCCCAAGGATCTGTTCGAGCATGTCGATGCAGCAAGCCTACCTAAATTCCTTGGTGGCGAGCTTGATATTGAAGAATGCTTTGATAAACACTTTGTACAAGATTTCCTTAAAAATGATCGATATTTTAATGGTATGTTCTGATTTTATAACATTTTAGTACTAAAATGCCCTGTAAGCATCATCGGGGATCATTTTTAGACAGTACTTATTCCGGATTTTTTGTGCTTTTTTAACAGAAATGCTGCTCAACGGAATTCCAAACAAATAAATTTGCCTATATAATCATGTACCTATATTTTTTCATCATAAACTATTTTCTTATCTGACAACTTTAAAGATGTATGTCCAATAAATGATACTATTATTATCTGTGATCAAATTGCAATTGAATACGCTGCTTGAATTGCGTGAGACCATCCGAAAAAGTTTCCAATAAACAAATTGAACATGTAATGTCATGTTTTAACAATTATTCGATAATGTTCGATTTACATTGTTCATAAAAATATTCGAATCTGTTTTGTAGCAAATATTTTTTAAAGAAGCAAGTTGGGAGTTCTTATTCATGAATGGATATTGAAAGTACACATTGTCTGTCAAATTATTATAAAACAACTAGACGGACACGGTAACAACTTCAATGCAATTGAACAGCCAGAAAGTCAGAATTTTTTGCTAGTTAANAGACACGGTAACAACTTCAATTCAATTGAACAGTCAGAAAGTCAGAATTTTTTTGCTAGTTAAAAATCGCTAATCTCTTTTACCTAATTGTTGGAAAAACCGTGCAATCATGCAAGATTGCAACTTTACTTGACAGCATATGGATAGTAACCACGCATTTTTTTTCAACAAAAGGAGTAGCGATTCTTAAAGCTCACCATCAGGTTCGAGTTAATATACTTTTTAATTGTAATTTCTGAGCGTTATGTAATGTATAATTTCACGGGCATTCAAAATTCAAAAAACTAAATAAATACTGAACATATTTTAAACCGCAAATTTTTCCCAATTGGTTACTAACTGATAGTTATCAAAAATTCTAAATAAATAGCCCCTTTAAAATTGACTTACCCGAATAAGATAACAGGAACATCATTCAGTTTCAGTGCATATAAAAGTTTTTTTGGCTCATTCATTATAAAAAAACCGTCCACTGAATGCTAGAAAAAAATTCAAAATTAGGTGCTTACATTTGATTTCCTGCATTGTTCAATTAGACTGAACACTACATTCATGCTGATCAAAAGTCAAAAGTATATGTATGAGTATGTGGTAAGATAAGTACAATTACTGTTAAGTTGGAAGCCAATTTTCAAGATTTCCAGCTCAGCAAACCACGTACTGCAGGTGTAGATTGACTTGCTGTTGCTGGTTAAGTGCTTCACATGCGAACAGATTCATGATGACCTTGTCATATGCACGCCATTAGTTTTAGGAATACCTAAAATCTCAACGTATTTCTTACCAACTCCAAAATAACGTTTAAATCTAAATGTATTTAATTACGTTTATTTTCAAGTCCATTGTCTCGTCCATTAAATGTAAACTGTTATAGTAAAGAATGCATTGTAACCTTCAACTTTTCTGTGCAAAGTACGTTTTGTAGGCTGACCTTAAATGTCAAAAGATAAGATAATTATCATCAAGCTGAACAGACTGAAGTTCCGAGTCTGTTATTATTTTTCCTGCAATTACAAATTAAATTTTTTAAACGTAAATACACCTGTGACCTGTGTTTGCTTTGTATACATGTGCATATATGTAATTTTATGTGCAATATTGGCAAATATTAATCAAAGAAAAACAGAAAAACGCTAGGTGTAATATTTACAATGCAACAAAAATCATAGTAAACTACCGGGAACATAACGAGCCGAGTCATTCGGCCAATCAAAGATATATAATTTTTGTCCCGTTGACCTTCAATTAGCATGTGATTTTTAAAAGAGCAAAATCATAATAGTCAAAAGAAGATCCTGTATCAAATACAAAATATTGTAGCCACAGCTCTATCTACAGTATAGGTAGAGTCGGGCGAACAAAGCGTTTATAATGTGCTTTGGTTTGATCAAAAGACCAAGTTCAGCGTTGTCTCACGTGTGAATGTGAAGAGCATAGTGCAATGATTGATAAACATGGACATATGTGGCTAAAAAGATATGGAAACAGCAATACGTGGAAAGAAACCGGTTATCCATGTCTTGATTGAAGTTAGGTAAGCATTTAAGTTAATAAATTATACATTAAAAAATTGTCATTTGGTACTATAGGTACTGGACTCTGGGTCTGACCAACATGAACAAAGTTGCCTTTTTGGCTCAAGCAATTATATGCCAAAGTAATGAATGATGCTTACGAATCAGAGTAGGAAAATTTAGACACACAGACAGACCTACCTATACGCGCAGCGCAGGAAACGGTTATGCTTGTAGATTATGTGTGAAAATGCATGCATAATGCGAAAGGTTGTTTTTTGTAGTTTTTGCTTCTTGACTGTCCAGTTGGTTTGTTGTTTCATCGTGAAGGTCAGTTGGCTTTGGATGCACTTTTTGCTCAGTTCTGCATAAAATTACTTTTGTTTGACAAAACATTTTTTTATATTTACAAAAGGACATTGTGCTGTTTGTAAAAAGTTTTCAGTTTAATATTATTATTTGTGTTCTGCGTCAAAATAATTTACATTGTTTTAATTTTAATCTTAAAAATTACAGGTTATATGTAAAGTTGAAACGAGACTTGCTACAATAATAAATCTTGTATTTTAAAAATGGGAGACGGAAACTGTAATATTATAGACTATGTGGAATTGGAAAAAATGCTTTCATTTCAAGTGGACAAAATTCGAATAGAGTTACAAGGTCAGGTTTTTGTCAGTGCAAATAAGTGCTACTACTTTAAAATTTTCAGGCGTAATTTTTTTCCCGTTACACGCAACTTGGTTCTCCAATTTTGTCGCTCGTAGTTATTATAATGTTGTACACAAACTCTGCATTCTGATTTTCCAGAAAAACATCAACTTGATATTCCGACACACTGTGATGATTTCCTTTGTCGCTGCTTGAGAGTAAAAGATGGAAACATTGAAAAAACAATTAAACTTGTAAGCAATATTAAGTACATGCAATTCAAAAAAGTTCAAAAAAACATTCAAACATTTTTATAAATACTACAGATCACGTCATTCTCTGGTGCTATAGCTGATTTTCCAAATTGGGATGCAAACCTACTCCCAAGTCTCCATGAGGATTTGTATGACGCTGGGATAGTCACGCCCTTGCCAACTAGAGATTCCTTAGGTCGTCGTATTTTTGTCATTCGCGCAGGTATCTAATCTACCATTGTCATCAATACATGGCATGTTTCAGTACAAGTTTTGGTTTTGTGGCGACTAATTTGTTTTGAATGATTAAAACAGAACGTTGGGATCCTCAGAAATGGAACTTTGACCAAACATTCCTTGCAATTTGGATGTTGGGTCAAACATTGGTCGCCGAAAACATGGATGTGCAACGGGAAGGTTATGTCACCATTTGGGATTTCGCCAATTTCACGACACGACAAGCATTAGCAGTAAATCATCGAAGATTCTATCTTTTTGGAAAGTTTGCTCACGTAAGCATGTTTTGATTTAATTGACAGAGAATTTATATTTATAATTATAAAAAGTGATAACCATCATGTTACTTTCAGAACGGTGTTATGGGTAGAGCAAAAGCATTTCACATTGTTAACTATGCTCGGATCGTCAAATTATTATATGCTGCGCTCAGACCTTTTCTAAAAGAGAAATTGAGGAAAAGGGTATTTCAGACAAAAATTTGAAAAGGCATTTTTTAATGTAAGCTGCATTTTATTTAAAAACGGCGAATGATTTTAGATAATGTTTCACGATAAGCTTGGAGGGCTTTATGAGCACTTTGAAGCAGCAAGCCTTCCAAGTTTCTTGGACGGCAAGCTTGATAATGAAAACTGCTTCGATAACCAGTTGATAGAAAGCTTACTGAAATACGACAACTTTTTTACTGGTAAATGCGCACAATTTACACCAATCTTATATTTTGCTTATTATTGATCGCAAAAAATAACTTAAATTATTGTTATTTTTTAATAGAAATGCTGCAAGATGGAGTTCCAAGTAAATATGGACGGCAAGCTTGATAATGAAAACTGCTTCGATAAACAGTTGATAGAGAGCTTACTGAAATACGACAACTTTTTTACTGGTAAATACGCACAATTTACACCAATCTAATATTTCGCTTATTATTGATCGCAAAAATAACTTTTAAATTATTGTTATTTTTAATAGAAATGCTGCAAGATGGAGTTCCAAGTAAATAACATTTACAGATCTAAGGTCGACTGGAGTTTACAGTATAAGTGCGTTTTATTAATAATTTGAAATAAAAATTGCAAAGACTTTGAACAGCGTTAACTTTTAAACGAACATTTAGATTTCAGTCAGAAATGCTGGATGTTAGTAGAGTGCAGAAAAAGAAAGCAAGCACAGGCAGAACAAGGTCACCGCATTTTTTTAACGTTGCGTAATAAAAATTTTTGTCTGAACTGTTTTCGTTTTGTAAGATGATTCAAAAAGACTTTGTATTTTTTGTGAATAAAAAACGTTATTTTATGAACTTTTCTTATTATGATTTTTTATTTTGGTGTTTAATTTTCATTTTCAAATGGAAATTTTGGAGAAAACAAGTTTCAAATCAGGCACACTTTTTAACTACATTCATCATATAAATATGTATAGAACTTTTAAAAGATGGAATTTGCCCTTAAATATCATCTGATTACACTTATCAGTCAAATACCGTGGTTCATGGATATGACATGAGTATGAGTACTATATCTAAAGACAATTTTAATGGTGCGATAACAATATATTCATACACGTTTGTGTTACTCTGATATTATTGATATTGCTATAAGCTATGTATTAATTGAGTCATGAAGCATAAATGTTTTAAAAGCTTATGAAAAATAAATCTTGGCGAAAACTTTGTCTCATAAATAGGCGTCTTATATTCACTCAACTGACCTGAGTTAATAGTGTGCAGACAAAACCTTTTAGTCTCCTAAATATTGATATGCTTTCGGTAAACTATGGCAATTTATAAGAAAACTAAGCAAGTTAAAAATTGCCCCTTGCTCTCATCGAAGACCGGTTGACCGATTTCGTCAAAATCAAAATTCGGGATCTTGTTGAACTATGGCTACTATGGCATGTACTAAAAACTAACAAGTCTTGTTCAAACACTTTGATCTCATTGACGTAGTAAATAATAATGTGGCCAATTACTTTCCTGTGGAAAGTTAATGAAAAAATCTGCGCGTGTCATATACACGGATCAGTAATGTTGTTATTAACATATGATATGACAATTCATGTATTTTTTTCCGAACAGATAACCATACTGGCACGTTAACAGATAAGGTATTAAATATTTTCATTTTTCCTACCCGGCCCAGCCGTTGCACTTTCGCTACTGAAAATTATTGCTAAATTTTTAGCCCTTTTAATGACAGTGGTATTATTTATGAACATATTTTCGTTAAAAAATCATTAAATGATTCAATTCGGTAAATTACATAAATTTGAACAAACACAACCTGCTGACTGACAGCCAACAAACATGAGCTTGTGCAGAGAAACAGACAAATAATATATATGTCGAAAATCAATTTACTTGTGTCTTTCATTGTGCATAAGGTATTGGTGATAAAAGTTAGAATTAAAGTATATTATTATTTTCAAGTACTTTTGTTTCAAGTGTCCACTTGACTTATAGATTCACTATATCATTGCATTGTGTACCAAACTTTAGTGTTAAGCTATTTTTGTTATCAGTTTGTCTTTAACGCATTGAATATGCCCACGTTTACATTAGGTACACAAACGCAACATTAAGCTCGTTGTGCTGCCCTGAAAGGACAAGTGCAGTTAAATGGCTCCCGTATCATTTTAAATAGTGAAAATCTCTTGCTCAGATAAATGGCTATTTTATAAAATATACGGAATACTTTGAAATACTCATCCTAAAGAGTTTCGTAAAAGAATTAATAAATCTAAAGTAATTCAAACGCTAGTATATAAAAATGGAGGATGGAAACTGTAACGTTATAGATCATGAAAAATTGGAAAAATCTATTCCCTTTTTGGCGGAGGAAATTCGACAAAGGATACAAGGTTGCATTTTTTATCACCGTTATTAAATATTAATGCTATTGACAACTATAATCAAACATCATTGTCGTGCATCAATTTCTAGACAAGCACAGTCTCATAATTCCAAAACATTGTGACGACTTTGTCGCACGGTGCCTGCGGCTTAAGGATGGAAATGTGGAAAAAGCTACAAAGCTTGTGAATATCAAATATGACTATTAAAAAGTTCATTATCGTACTTAATAATTAAATATTGATTAATTTAAAAATATAGTACAAAAAATATAATAAACTTTAGGTGCTGTCGTTCCATGATGCAGTCCTTGACTTTCCAAAGTGGGATGCAACCTTTCAACCAAGTATTTACTACGAGTTTTATGACAATTTACCAATGATCCCGTTGCTCAAGAGAGACCGTTTAGGTCGACCGCATTATGTTCCTTCGTGGGGGTAAAGCCACTGTTTGTAAAATATCTCGTCTCTGAATTTTAACTGTTAGTGTTTATTGTATTAATCAATTTATTTGTTGGTTTTCAATCGTAGGACAGTGGGATCCACAAAAACATAATTTTGATGGAATATTTGCAGCCGCTTGGATGTTCTCTCAATTTTTAAACGCGGAGAATATAGACACTCAAAGAGAAGTGGGATCCACAAAAACATAATTTTGATGGAATATTTGCAGCCGCTTGGATGTTCTCTCAATTTTTAAACGCGGAGAATATAGACACTCAGAGAGACGGATATATAACGGTTTGGGACTTTTCCAATTTCACTGCTAGACACGCGTTTGCAGTGAACCATAGGAGATTTCGAGCTCTTGGGAAATGGTTTCAAGTAATTAAAATAAAACTTCACTTGTCAATGAGCTAGTTTATATTTAGCCATAAATTTAAAATACGGAGGATGAATTTCGAAACAATTTCAGAATGGTGTTCTGGGAAGAATAAAAGAGTTTCATGTGGTCAACCATGCCTGGGTCGTTGGAGTTTTGTACACTAACGCTTTTGCAGTGAACCATAGGAGATTCCGAGCTCTCGGCAAATGGTTTCAAGTAATTAAAATAAAAGTTCGCTTTTCAATGAGCTAAATAGTTTATATTTAGCCATAAACTTAAAATACGGAGGATAAATTTCGAAACAATTTCAGAATGGTGTTCTGGGAAGAATAAAAGAGTTTCATGTGGTCAACCATGCCTGGGTCGTTGGAGTTTTGTACACTGCCCTCTCGCCTTTTCTTAAGGAGAAATTGAAGAGAAGAGTAAATTAGCAAAGAGTAAAGTAAAACACAAGAACTGTTATTTATCGGGCAGAATTTAATAATTTTATTATTTCTTTTAGGTAAAGTTTCATAAAAGTCTTGAGAAACTCCATGAGCATGTCGGCGAGGAACACCTGCCAAGTGTAGTTGGTGGGAAGCTAGATGATGTGGATAGTATTGACCATAAATGTTTACAAGATTTGCTCAAATACAATAGCTACTTTACAGGTAAAATAGCATAACATATTACTAGTTACATATTAACCGAAACAATTAATTAGGTCAGCGTAAACTGCATTTAAAAAACTATGTTCATTGTTGCTATTTTTTTATCAGAAATGATGGAGGAAAAATTTCCGAGGAAGTAAGCATAGCTAATTAAGATCTTATAGTTACCTATCCCAATGCATTATAAATACGTTGGGAAAATCCAACTATGATGTGATATAGATATATATATAACCGTGTAATGTCTGTTAAGTTCAACCTGCGAATAAATTTTTCATTCCAATAAAATACGACACTCTGTTAACCTGAAATCCCCCCTTTATTATTTTACCATGTTCACTCTTACCACTTCATCAGGTACCTGGTTTGCAGGTTGTATTCGAATCTGGGGCTTAGTTGCTAAGTGCATGTAAAATAACATTTTGTTCCATACTGTAATTTTATTTTCTAAAACGCACTTTTCAAAGCCTTCTCAATAAATATGTGGTTAAATTAGGCAATTTCTTTTATTTTGAGCTTCTATAAAAGAATTTGCTTCTTTTCGGAAAATTATAAACAGTTGGCTTAATGTGAATTTTATGTAG
>JAANSP010004267.1:0-10381 GCA_036850745.1 Homidia socia
ACATAATATAGGTTCATAGTTCATGTCTATCAAAACGCTCAAAAATAAGTAATTGCGCTCTCTTAATAAAGTTAAAAATAGGTATTGCTCGGTCAACACTTTTGAAGATTCGTCGCATGTTAAGCATAAGATTTTAAGAAAAAAACGCCATATATATTGGTAACTATATTTAAAATAAGATCATCGTTTTACACAACAACCACGTACCTCGTGAGTGATTTAAATGATCCTGTTAATCTGTATATGGATATTTATTTTTAGATTTTTAACATAATCTATAGTTAGCATATTATGATTAAAGCAAACTCGCGGAAACTAGACAGTTCTGGAATAATTGACGAGAACAAGTTGTTTGTGCTCGTGGACAAGTAGACATGGCTAAATATTGCAAAATCAAGCTCAGAGGAAAAAGAAAGTAAAGAAGTAGACATTAGCCATCATTGATTTACACATGTCTGAGCAACAATTTGCACAGCTAGTAAAAGCTAAATACGGAACAGTTATGACTTTGACCAGTAGCAAGTAGCAGCAGTTAATAATTAAATGAGCTAAATATATACTAATGTTCTTTCTCGCAGTACGCAGTAAAAATGTTTTTAAACTACATACATTGCATATTACTTTTGACCAATCATTGAGTTTTTGTTTACATGAATAGTAGACAATTAAAAATCAGTTGCTTTTATCTCAAAACTGACATGTGCCAAAAAGCTTGAAATACTTGTCTACTCATTTCATTGTAAAAATTCAAAATTCAGTCCAGTAAACCATAAAGGTACTACGTAAGTATGAAAGCATGTAATATGCAGTACTTAACTTTAAACAGTCTCAACTCGGGCTTGTAATATTAATTCTACACATGACAATAATTAGCTGTAAAAAGGTAAATTAATTTGATTAATAAATACAGATGCTGTGATAAAAAATAGGAATTAATGTTCTATTGGGAACGGGGGAGGGGGAGAATGCGCTGTTCCAGCTATTGAAAAACCTGTTGGCTAAGTGGAAACTGTTTAAGTAAATTAAATGCGTAATATTTGTACACAATGGACTGGACGGAAACTTTTTACATAGATGCGTTACCATTTTTTTAAGCTGTTGCTGTGCGCTTAAAGTTCTTAAAACATTGAGGAAGGATGCGACGACAACCTCTAATGGGTAGAAGAAGTTGTTAAACATAAACAAAATGCAGAGCAAGAGCAGCAGACTGTTTCCGCACTTGAATATTAATGTGATAAATAATGATGTTCGACAATTCCTTACAAAATTTCCGTACTATGTAAAAAACAAAAATATGGTCATAAAACAACAGTTTGTATGTAAAATCAAAATGTCAATTTGCATGAAAGGATTCACAAGGAGTATTTTAACAGATAGTGAGCACTGTTACTATCTGCTAGTACTGTCATGTGATGTTTATTTACTCTTCTAAATAAAAAATGAATTAGCTGGAGTTCATAATTAAAATTTCATGTAATGTAAATCGCTTAATATTGATTCATGTCTGAGAAACTGTGAAGAGTCGTTTCTGTTGCCATTTAAAATTTGAGTTGTGTACATGTGTGGTATAATGATCATATAGACCTACTGCTCCATTTCACCGTGAAGTACACATAAAAAAATTTAATCTCTATAAGCGTTCCTTGTACAATAACTGAAATCTGTTGTTTTGTTGGAATAAAATAATATATTTTGATGTTTTTTTCTAATCTCTGATCTATTCCTTGCAGATTGTTGCACGCCGACATGATCTCAAGCTAATCGTGACGTCAGCTACAATGGATGCTACCAAATTTGCCACATTCTTTGGAAATGTTCCCTCATTTACAATACCTGGAAGAACATTTCCAGTCGAGTTGTTTTTCTCAAAAAATGTAGTTGAAGATTATGTTGATGCGGCTGTTAAACAAGCCTTGCAAATTCACCTTCATCCCAATCCAGGTAGGAAATCAATATTGACTGAAAAGATGATGGACAAGTTATCTAGTTCTAGTTTAAGTTGTAGTTTTATTTGCTTCACAACTTTTTAGCGTGCTCTGTTCTTTCTACGAACACGTGTCTATGTGCTTTCATGCCACTCACTTTCAGATATATCATTATAGAAATAATATATCTTTCTAACGAAATCAAAAGTCAATGACATGCAATACATAATGAAGGTCGATACATTTCTACACAATATAATATATGCATGGCATACACAGCCAAACCTTACGGTCTTTTCCTAAAGCATACGGTCTTTTCCTGGAAGGAGGAGAGCCACGACCTAATAGAATAAACCGGTTAGATAAACATTAAAACAAACCTCTACAATCTAGAAATCCATGTATATAAAAAATTTCTAAAGATGTGTATCCTTTGCTATACAAATGTAATTTTTCCCCGTGTTCATAGGTATGAAAATAAAGTGGCATTGAATTGCAATTGCGTCAGATTTGGGATTTCAAAATGGCTCGTAACTCCATATTATGTTTTTCATTCACATACTGTATTTCAAAAATCCGATTGCATACGATAGTTTTTATTTATTTATATTCCCTTTCCTTTTATAATGCTTTTATAATATTGTTGAATGCTGTCACCTCATGATACACTCAGATAATATTGCATCTCAAAATGGAGTATTTGGAATATTTGGATATGTTGAAATGTATAATGTGTAATACGGTATTCCTGTTGCTGTACTTTTGCAGGAGACATTTTAGTCTTTATGCCTGGACAAGAAGACATTGAGGTTACATGTGAAGTTCTCGCTGAAAGGTTGGGGCAACTTGATGAAGCTCCTCCACTTGCCATTCTTCCCATATACTCCCAACTTCCTTCTGATTTGCAGGCTAAAATATTTCAGAAAGCCCCAGATGGCATTAGAAAGTGCGTTGTGGCTACGAATATTGCAGAAACATCCTTGACAGGTAAAAGTTTGATCATGATGTCATGAATGACGTTGGGGAAATGTGCTTTGCAAAGTTATTTTTACGACAAGGTTACTCATGACATGACTTTTCTTTCTGAATGCTTCTAGTGGACGGCATCATGTTTGTCGTGGACTCCGGATATTGTAAGCTGAAAGTTTATAACCCGAGAATCGGTATGGATGCGCTGCAAATTTATCCCATAAGTCAAGCAAATGCAAATCAAAGATCCGGTCGTGCCGGGCGAACAGGGCCAGGTTCATGTTTCAGGTATGTAACTTTTCTTTCTGAATGCTTCTAGTGGACGGCATCATGTTTGTCGTGGACTCCGGATATTGTAAGCTGAAAGTTTATAACCCGAGAATCGGTATGGATGCACTGCAAATTTATCCCATAAGTCAAGCAAATGCAAATCAAAGATCTGGTCGTGCCGGGCGAACAGGGCCAGGTTCATGCTTCAGGTATGTGCATTTCTGAGGAGAAACAGAACAAAAAATACAGAGCTGGAGCCATTTATAGTCAAAATTAAATCCTTTATTGTTTCTCTTTTTATTCATTTCAAACTAGACTTTATACTGAAAGACAATACAAGGACGAGCTGCTTGTTACGACAGTTCCTGAGATACAAAGGACAAACTTGTCAAACGTTGTCCTACTTTTGAAGTCGCTAGGTGTTCAAGATCTTCTCCAATTTCACTTTATGGATCCACCACCACAAGTAAGACATGGTGACAGACACATAATACGTTTCAAGTAAAAAGTTGTGCTGAATGAAATGTTTGCAAACCTATTTTCCTTTTCAAAGTAGATACATTATTGCTATGCTTATTTTTAGGACAATATGTTGAACTCAATGTACCAATTGTGGACACTTGGGGCTCTAGACAACACGGGAAGACTGACCGACCTGGGCAGGTCGATGGTGGAATTTCCATTGGATCCAGCGCTTTCTAAAATGCTGATAGCTTCTGTTGATATGCGCTGCTCAGCAGATATTTTAATTATAGTTTCAATGTTATCAGTACCTGCCATATTCTATAGGCCTAAAGGACGCGAAGAGGATGCAGATGCAGTCAGAGAAAAATTTCAAGTTCCTGAATCAGATCATTTGACTTATCTCAATGTGTACAACCAATGGAAAACAAACAAGTAAGTTACCTGACGCGTTTTAAGCAACGGTTATATTCATATTGTGGCATTTAAAACTGCATTGTACTAGTTCTAGTGCATTTAGGTACGTAAATAGGTATGTACATTGCTTAAATATTTATTATCTTGCAAACTTTTTTGCAGCTATTCATCCAGCTGGTGTGACCAACACTTCATTCATGTTAAGGCAATGCGTAAAGTACGTGAGGTCAGAAGTCAGCTGAAAGATATAATGGATTCTCAGAAAATGGAAATTGTTTCGTCAGGCACCGACTGGGATATTATTAGAAAGTGCATCTGCTCCGCATACTTTCACCAAGCTGCACGCTTGAAAGGAATAGGAGAATATGTTAACTCTAGAACAGGAATGCCATGTCACTTGCATCCCACATCAGCCTTGTTTGGTAAGATGACATTCATGGTTAATATTACGAAAATCAAGGAGCATCCAATTTAATGATGTTTTAAATGTACATATTTCTTGTAGGAATGGGCTACACACCGGATTATGTTGTTTATCACGAACTGATAATGACTCACAAGGTAAGAACTTTGTTTCATCATGTTTTATAATATATGTTATATACAATTCTACAAACTTAGTAATACCTACATATACAACCGCTTACAAATCCCCTGCCTTCTTTAATCTGTTTTTTTTTTCAATGAAACTTTTGAATTAAAATGAGAACCAGAAAAGGCTACATTGTCAAACTTTGAAACATGCTCTTTTTGCCTTTCACAATCAAAATAAGATTTTTAACAACCCTTTCCGTTGACTATGTGGAACCTTGTTTTAGTTATTAAAATGACAAAGAAATTTGATATACTTCATGTTTTTACTAAAAACGGATAAAAACCATAAAAATTCCTCATTATAGGCCGTAGGCATCTTTAAATGTGACACTAAAGGAATAATACCTTCAATGTCCAACTTCAAGATCATACAATGTTCAAAAAGCACAAAAAGTACTACATAGTTTGTGCACTTGAATCTTGAATCGACCATAAAAATACTACTATTTGTGTCGAAAAGATTGTCACCTTTGTCAAGGAAAATGAATTTTCGACAGCTTGTCCTGTTATAAAACATTTTAGTATATTTATAACTTAAAGGTAATGTATGCAGCAAAGAGAGGATTACAAAACATCAATTTAAAGGATGTCTTAATTTATATACTTTTCAAGTTAGTGACGGAAAGCAAGGTTTGGAGCGAATGTAGTACAAACATTTTTTAAAGTACTGAACGTTTGAAGGAGTAGTAGTGAAATGTGACCCTTAATGAAATGTTGTGTACCCTCCCCAACAAAGATAACAAAGCAGTAATCCCACGTTTTGTTTAAAAACATGCAGTGCTAATATATGCTTCATTGAAAAATTTAAGGACATCAGTAATGTTATGTCGCTTTTTCTTGAGAATCGTTGATAAAAAAATTATTCTTGTATATTTGGATAATGATTTGTGTGAATAGGAATACATGCAGTGTGTCACTGCCGTGGATGGCCACTGGCTAGCTGAGCTTGGTCCAATGTTTTTCTCTGTGAAAGAAACCGGTCGTTCTAGACTGGATAAGAAGCGCGAAGCTATTGAGCAACAAAGAGATATGGACGCAGAGATGAAGATAGCAGAAGAAGAAATGAAAGCTGAAAAGGAACAACAGATTTTGCAGGAGAAGCAAAAGGCAAAGAAATTCGATATAGTGACCCCAGGACGTCTAGAACCTAATACACCAAGAAGACTGCCGTCAAGATTTGGTTTGTAGAGTATGAAATTACGATAACATAACATAGCATAATACGTATTCAGTGTATTCTTCTTACACATTGTCTTGTTTAAAAAATATTATTTTTATTGTTATTACCTTAAAACAGTTGAAAAATAAACACTGATGTCGATGTATATATTTTTATAAATTTGACCATTGTCAAGTACATTGTATGTTCTTCTAATTATAAGCTACCACTCATTATTATGTCATTATTGTACCAAAATATCTTGTTGAGACATCATGCAAATAAAATCACATGCGACCAATTTACGTTCTATAACTCTTGTGACATCATCTTTTTTTCCATCGCCCATATTTTTATTGTTTACAAGTTCATCAACCGCGTTGGGACTTTTTACCTATAATAATAACAAATATAATTAGTCTCCAAATGAAGTGCATATTCACTTGCAAACCTACCTACCTACACTTGTTCAGATTCAATATGACTAGTAAATTATTGTCATTGCATATTGCATGCAAAACTGCCAATTCAGTAAATCTTCCACGCAAAATTATTTATGTTGAGACTACATGTCTAGATGCATACGATCACCAGAACATGAACCTAATATTAATCGAAATATCACAGGACAGGAGGAGTAATGCGCTTGCTATTCGAATGAATGGCATTATTCGTTCGTTATTATTATGAATGATTGACTGACGAAATGATATGAGTAGCATTCAAAGAGACTATGTATGTTATCAAAGAATTCCATTCAACCAACCTGATGTACCTACAAATCTTGACATTCCTTCATTCCATCATATTTCAGTTGTTTCATCTATTTTCTTATACCACTAATAAACAACCTAGCCAGAGTGAGTATTCTACTGATAATATGTATAGTTCATATTTATCGTCTTAAATGCCATTGATTATTCGTTATTTAGTGCCATTAAGCGATACTTAAAGTCCGTGTGACACAGGGGTTGGATGAGAACATGGCCGATTTTTCTCATAATCTACATTTTCATATCATCATGCCATGCCACTTATTTTTTACCAACAACATTTTCGTTTGTTTTTGCCTGTCTATTTTAAAGCACCTTATCTTTTATTAACTAACAATGTGCACCCATTGTTCACAAATATTTTCTAGCTTGTTACAATAACTTTTCTAAACTTGGATGGTCAATACGATATCTATGATAGCACCACATGTATTCAGCCACCACCAATAATGTTACCATCAAAGTTAATTGCTGTTGTGCCTTTATCGTTATCATTACATCGCACACACATAAATACAACAGTGCTGAATGACTGAATATACCACTATCTAAAGTTCAATGCAAGGTTGGGTTTACATGAAAATTAAGGTTATTTTTCCCTACTTTTTTCTTGTCTTCAGCTACAACAATGCTTTGGCTTTGTGACGGTTACACAAGAGACCCTACAAAAGTTAAACCAAACAGACGGTCGTGTGGGAACTTTACTGAAGCGAGTAAGTGAAGTTGAGAAGAAGACCCATGCGTAAAGATAGATATAAATAGTCTCTGCTACTTCCAATCGCTTTTAGCATTTTGCGACCCTCCACCTATTCCTCCGTGGCGGCTAGTGATAATGATGATGAGTAGTGTATGAGTGTGGCGCTGATGGTGGCGTCTCTAGTAAACTGCTGCTATACGCATGCTACCTGTTATCATTGTTATCTTTTTAATAAAGAAAGTGAATGGATGATACAAAAACAACTCCAATTCGCATCATACTGTTAAGAATGTAAAGTATAGAAAAAACACGTGGACAATATATCAAGTCCATCCGTGGAAGAACCCACACAAGCTGACAGAATCTCGGCACTTTTAATCACAGGGTGAAGTTTTGAGATGCTTTTAATTAAGTATAGGGTGATGGTACTAACTAGCTAACTAACTAGGTTTATATCACTTTGTATTTCTTATCGTCAAATGAATAGCGTATGCCGGTATGTGAAATCTCTAATGACGATGATGAGCTATATATTTTAATTTAATACATAAACTGGCAAGTACATTTGTTCTACTCGTCCAATCATCTAAAAATTCATGTAATAGAATGGGTTTCAGGAGCTTTTTCTCATTTCATATTAATTTTATGTTTGGGAGGTGATTGCTAATCAAAAGAAACAATAGAGTCCATAAAGGATTCAAATACATACACCTATCATGTATTTAAACGATTTTTATGCTGATGATGAAACGTGAAAAAAGATTAATTAGCCGATAATATTGTATGGTGGAGTTGCATTTCAAGAAAAACACCTACTGTTTGTTGTAGCTTCAAACTTTTCGCTTGAGAGCAATAAAAAAGATTTGATGATGCTGATGACAAGAAGAATTGGATTGTCAATTGTGGGAGGACATTTCAAACAAACAGAAGCAATCTGGCAGAAAAAAAATATTCTAATTTGAAAAAATACAATTACATAATTTGCATATTTTTATTAGCCAAGTGAAAGATATATGTTTTGAGAACAAAAAGTTGGTATTGTACCTGTGTTTGTTTGCTTAAAAGATAACATTGTGACCTTGCCATTCACTCTCTTTAAATACTCATTATTATTGTTTACTTTCGGTTCTTCTGTGAACGTGGCGTGAGTTCTAACACCTCATTTGTTTTGATAAAATGTAATGAATTCTTATGTAAACAGGCATGTTCTCGCTAAACAGATATCTTAGAAAATGCCTACTTGACTTGTAATTTTTAATAAATTCTGAGACGCCGACCAAAGAAGGAAATTGATCGTTTAAAAAAAATCTGAGTATCAACTGTTTCGACTTTTTCATAAAAATATATGACTACATAAAATTTATTTATTTATTTTAATTTGCAAACTGATGGGAAAACAAAATCACAATAGCCAAAGTACAAATAATCCACATGAATAAAAAACCTTTATAAAGTTCATCATAACTGCTAAAAAGAAAACAACGGGTTGCTATTTTTGAAATATGAAACGAAAAACACTATTTATTTACAGTTTATTAATGTTTATCAACTCTAGAAACATTTGACTTCTTTTGTGTTATGTATTTACAAAAAGAAATTTTAAAGAATTGAAAGTAAAAGCGGAGATTGTTCTAGAATGTCTGATAACAATATAGTTTGTAACAAAATCTTTTCTTGAATCAGAAGATAACAAAGAAAAATTAAGTATTAAAAATACACTTATAAGTTTCATTTCATCCATTGAAAACTATTGTTAAAATATTCGAATGTAAAACGACATTTTCTTAGAAGCTTTTCAGCTTTTCGACATGCTTGTTTTTACCGTTTTCCATTCACCATTTCCCAAGATTCCAAAAAAATAGATAACTTTGTTTAGCTATACGCTTAATGCATAGTATGCTAATTAGAAGAAAACCAGATTGTATCTTTGCATCTCTTGGTGGAATACCTTTTACTTTCAAGAATTTACATGTATTTTTTTATATATATTTATTAGATTCAATCAAGACAATCAAGGGCACGCAAGTTCATTGATAAACATATTATTTTCAATAGGCCTACCTGCTTTTGCTGCATGTAAATAAGAAAAAATATTATTGATACAGCCGTGTTTTTTGGAAAAAAATGTCTCACGCCATTAGAGATTATGTAATCTGTAATTCAATGGAAAGGTTATTATTGGTGCCCTGCTCATATATATGTCCTTTCATAACATCAGGTGAAAAACGTGTCTTCTCATGAAGAATAATACAATTTTTATGGCAAATATCTGAAGTTTGTACCTATATATACCGTTATTGTGGGGAATCTGCGCACCCGTAGCCCTAACACGATATAATGATGCTTATCCACGCCTACTTTTCCTACCGATATTGCAAATTGATGAATATTTATGATACTCAATGCGCTATAATAATCATCCATAAGGGTACAATCCAAAGTTTGAGGTGCTACATCCAGAACTGGTCACTAGTGATACCCCCACTCAGTGATAAGCAGCCAAGATAGGGACATGCGAATCTAAATACGTGCATAAATGCGTAGTAAACAGTGGGAGGGGAGTGATTATCGATGAGTAATTAGTGTAGTACACACGGAGCGCAAATCAATGAATCAGAAAGCTCACCACGAGCCATCGCATTCACGCAGATATAGACTTAATTATAACGTGCATGCACGGTTCAAAATCACAATCACTCATTCCTATAATTCTGTAAGATTGCGTTTTAAATATGCATCATCATAACTCACACTCACATGCATGTGACTTTGTTGCTACTATTATATTATTATATAATTCTAACGGCAAATACCTACGTAGAAGCAATAAAAAATATTAACAATATTATATTATTTACATCAACAACTTACAAACTGCAATGCAGCATGAACGTTGTTTTTCTAAGCTGAAGGAAAGAAGTACTTAAAGGCCACCACAATCAAGTAGCAAAATTTTATCATGTTATGGAATATCAGTTAATGTATAACATTATCGTTATGTGTTTTAATATGGAAAACATAATAAAAATGCAATGCAATGTTAGTATTGTCATTGTTGGTTTTTAAAACATGTTTCATACATGACGCTTCTTTTTCACCTCTACTAACGGTATTG
>JAANSP010004268.1:0-10375 GCA_036850745.1 Homidia socia
ATAATAAATACCTATGCAATGCTACCAAAAAGCACGTTCTTTTTTACTACTTACTACTTATTGCTTATCCAAGGAACTCAATTTACAGCCTTTTATGATCATCGTCTTTTTCAAAGAATGTGTAGCATACAACACCATACAGTATTAGTATGCAATCAAATTTTTTATTTAAGGGCACAACTCTATAAGAATAATTTATTTAGAACCAAAGGAACTTTGAAGAAATGTACAACTTCAGAAAAAATAACGTGCTAAAGATCATTTTATTTTGCCACCTAAATAATTAAACAAATAGCAAATTTTTGGGTAGATCTATAAATCCGTTACACGTAGGTTGTTTATAAGGTCATTTGCTTGCGTGTCTTTCACAGGGCTTCATTACTATTTGTAGCTGGCACTTGTTTGTTAGCCTGTCATCATTCAGTAGAGAAACTTGTTTACCGTTGACAACCAAAGAAATGAGTTATGTAGTGTAAATACAATACGACAGGAAAATGAGACGAGTTGTTATATTTCTTCTTCCTGTTGTTGACAAAGAGAATAAGATCTTTGGAGAAAGTCGAGAAATAGCAAAAAAGAGCATATAACACCCAATACGAGACAGTTTAACTGAAAGAGTAGAAAAAAGTTTCAAAAAGAATATTAGAAGAAATACTTAAAAAGAGGATTTCCTGTAAGAACTTGATGTGAACGGCGTGTGTCAGTCATGACGACGAGACGGAACGTGGGTGTTTATACTCATTTAAATAGCATTTCCTTCAAAACTCTTGAATTTTTGTTTGTTATTTTTGCTGGCTCCACGCATTTTCACTATTAAAGCTTTTAACAGCAGCAGCGTAAAAACCAAGATGTTTGTTTATTATCAAAGTCCACAATCGATAAAAAATGTCATTGGTTGTTTTCCGTCTTTTCAAAGTATTTAAAGTATTTTAATGCAAAGAGGCAGTTAATGGTTTTGAAATGTTTGTCTGTCGGTCTCTGTGTTAATATTATTAGGTTCTATTACAACCACATTGGACTAATAATAACGATTTTTGGTATTGATCTTAAGATTCAGGGGTGAAATTAGGCCAGACATTTTGAACTCAGATATTATGCATTGTCACGCCAATAAATGGCCATTCTTTTGACAAGGTATAATCTGTTGAATCAGTAATAGTGACTTCGTTATCATGAACTATTTGAGCAGGATAAACCACAGGATAATTCATTTTTAATTCTTGTTGTTCCGGTATTTATAGTAATTTGTGCTTGCAGCGCTGCTTCTAGATTATGATATTAATAGTAATAATAATAATTGCCAAAGCTTTAGGAAACAAGTATTCTTCACAGGATAACTAAAAACATAAGATCGTTTAAGCATTTAAAACAAATTATTTGCGTTGGTGTTCATCCTTTTCACTTAAAACATTTCAAGTACTGGCATTATTGATGACGCTGAAAAATGAGAACGAAAGCAAACACAGCGTGATGCTACATACACATTAAGAAGTAAATAGTTACGCTTGAAAGAACAAGTGGTAGTTGATCACTTCTCTAGGAACGAGTCTCAATTCCTGATATGAAAATTCATTTTAAAGTATAATGACTACTGTCATTGCCTTGAATTCTCTATATATTCAAGAAAAAATTATTTGCGTTGGTGTTCATCCTTTTCACTTAAAACATTTCAAGTACTGGCATTATTGATGACGCTGAAAAATGAGAACGAAAGCAAACACAGCGTGACGCTACATATTTACACATTAAGAAGTAAATAGTTACGCTTGAAAGAACAAGTGCTAGTTGATCACTTCTCTTGGAAGGAGTCTCAATTTCTGATATGAAAATTCATTTTAAAGTATAATGACTACTGTCATTGCCTTGAATTCTCTCTTATATTCAAGAAACCAGAATTCTTTCGTCAAGTTAAACTACCTCCAAACATTAAATGCTCTGGTGTATCAAAAAGCCCCATAAAGTTTAAATAAATCTCATGCCGTCGTCGATCGTCAATCCATCAACAAAAATAATACCTAGGTAGAAAAACGGATTTTTCGCCAGCAATGTTATTATTCTTTCCATTCTATACCTTGCTCACAATCGTCAGGAAAAAAATTCAGAAATTACCTACCTGAATTTGTTCTATTTTTTCAAACCATTCTAAAAAGAGCCATCGTCATCTTTTTTACATTTCCATCGGTGGTAGGTAGTTTTATCATCTTTTAAATATTTTTGAATATCTCTTATAAAATATGTATGAAGTGACTGCATTTATTTTCCCTTGCTTTGCCAGTAGTATTTACAATTAGTACGCAATGTAATAGTCTGAGCTGAAGTTGAATCATAACCATCATCATCAGGAGCAGCCCAATTTATATCATCATCGTTTCATCAGAACTTCCCACAAGATGGAAATCTAGAAATCTGAATTCCATTTTTTTCTGCTCATCTTTTCTTCCTACTTCCAGCTAACCAGGCAGTTAAGCAACCTGTCTGACTGTTTTGTACTTTGGCTTGGCAAAAGTTGCTTGGTGGAAAACTGAAAGTTGGAGCAACTTCTTTTCTTGGTCGATTCAAATCATTTCATGTAGTCATGCATACATAATGGAGCCACGTATACTGATGAAATGCTCCTGTCTCACTTTCTATCTCTCCTTCCAGCTCACTTTCTCTTTGAGATCTTTTAGAATAGCATCTCGGCAGCAGCACCTGGCAAAAATGCACAGCTCTTCTGTCTGTTCCCCTTCTCGCTTATTTTCATCTTTTAAAAAAATGAAGCCAAGTAGCAGGAGTAGTTCTGCGATGTGCATTATTACTGTGAAACTATTCCACGCTTATTGCTGCTCAGTCACGTGCGAAATATGGCGTTGTAAATTGATTCCATATAATGCATAATATGTTGGCAGGGAAAGTGTTTTTTATAAAAAATAAAAATACTTGGTAGTAAATAGTACGAGATATTGAGGCTAATCACCATACAGAATGCAATAAAACACATCATCCAGTTAATTGTAACATGTGTCTTCTTCTGGTAGACACTCTGAAGAAAATATACATAATAAAAATAAAAAATAATATGGTGTGTGATGACATAGTTTTCTTTTCTTTGACGGAAATGATGACCTAGATTTTCTATCTGTTGGGGGAAAAACTTTTTTTCGCTGGGTTACTACGGATGGAAATTGTGGACTGTCAACCTATATGAATTCAAACAAAGTAATATGGAAAAGTTGTCTGCAACTGAACATATTAAAAAGACGAGTGGCGGTGGTGGTGAAAGAGGCAGGAGTTTAGTCAGTTTAGTTTACTAGGTGCGAAAACAACAAGTTTGCTATATTTACTTTTTTACTCCCTTTCTTTCTCTCCCCCTGCTCTTGAGTGAATGGACTTTCGTTGTACTTATTCCCCCACTCATCTGATCTTGGCAAAATACTTACAGCTTCTACTTTGCTTGCGCTTTTTCTTCTTCATTTATATATTGTGAAAGGCCGTTTTAGCGGCTAGTATTTATACATAAAAAGGCAATACTAAAACTATCAGCGCAGCAGCATAGCTCCATGTTATTTGAAAAAACAGTGTCTTCTCCAGATTTTCCCACGCACCATTATATTCCCATCATTAGCTAGCTTCCCCCTTCACTTGTTCCGCAACTAACACCAAAGCACTGTTGTCCTTGTCGCCATCATATACCACCACCACAGCCAGATTTCCTTTTTTCAAACTCTTGTTCTTAAGAAGATGAAAACTATTAAAAAGCTAAACCGATTTTTCCAAAATTATGTAACTTTTAATGGGAAATGGAAATATTAAAATAGAACATCAGAAGAAATATTTTCGTAGAAATGCTTGGAGGGAGTAAAAGTAAAGTAGTTGAACGCTTTATTAGAATTTGTTTTTGTAAGTTTTGAGAAAAGCCGAAAGTGACAAAACCAGCAATTCAGGCAGCTTGTAACACAGANATTCAGGCAGCTTGTAACACAGAATGTTTGAGAAACAAATTAAGATTTTATTTTTTGCTGTATCGTTAAAGAAAATTTTTTTGTACATAATATTATTATTTGCTGTTACAGACTCAAGTAGATAAATTTAAGTACATTATTTTGGCTCACTATCATCGACTGTATGCGTGAAATCGAGTATCCGAGCACAGGTCAGTTTACCCCTGCGGAAGTACTGTTGTGCATCCCCGACCGGGGTTCCGTACTGATTTTCCCCATGCTTTCTCTTTCTTGGACGAGCCTCTGTCGACTGCTTGACGGAAACCCAGTTATGTTGAAATGTCTTTTGCTTCTCAAGGAACTTATTTTTCTCTTCTCTTAATTTCTTCAACTCTTCTTTCTTATCAATGCTATCCTTATCCTGCAGAGAAATGTCATTAATCAAATAATATCAAACCAAGAATACCGATCGTATAAACAAAATTACAAAATTAAAAAAATAAGCAGTTACTTTTACTGTCGCCTTGTTTGCTGATGAAATCTTTTTATCTGCTTCAACCTTGCTTGCTTCATTTCGTAAATTAGAAATATCTTGCGACAGCTTCCTTAGCGTATAACTGTAATATCGTTTGGCTTTGTGTCTGTTCACCTCAGTCAAGGCATTCTAAAGATCAAAACAGAAACAAAACATAGTTGCTAGTTTAATGTTTATTTTATAATTATTATTGTATCAAATATCAATTCAAACCTATGTATGACTTAATTAATACCCACAATGATAAACAAACCAGCTGTTCCATAATTTTACACGATGAATTTAACTTACATAATTCTCCTCTTTATTAGTAGTATCACGATCACCTTCCTCATCCATACTTCCAGTTTTCAAAAAACAAAATTTGGCTCACTGATAAATTTTACACCTAAACGAAAGTAAGCAAATTAAATACCCTGAGTGGAATAAGAGTTGAAATTTAGTTAATTTAAATTCAAATCATTTTTGCTATTAATCCTTCTTAAAACTTTAATCAGGTGATTTTTAATATTAATTGAATTGCTTACTGTGTGAGAGAGAATTGGACAATGGACAAGGACAAATGTGAATAGATTGCTGTATTTTCCCAGTTCTGAAACGGTGGTTCGGGTCTCGGGCTTATTTTTTTCTGGAAGCTAACTACATAAAAAAACTTCAAATCTGCAGTGCAGTATTTATTAATTATTTACCTTTACTTCGCCACCTTACCTTTTCCCGTTTTTAACCACCAGCCTCTTGCTATTTACTAGCGACGATATCACTGATAGTCAAGCTTTCTGGTCTATCGGTCTTGAAGGCAAGTGGTGTGTATCATTGCATTCTATTACTATTACATTTTGCTACATTATTATTATGCATTGAATTGAAAACGCTGGTACTTATCTATCGCTTAGCTGGTTTGTACTTAGGACTTGGGTGTTTAATTGACGTTGACGATAGTACTACCCTATTTTGTGATTGTTTTTGTCTGCGCGCGCATGCATAACATCTGGTCGCCACCAAGATACATCAAAAACCAAAAAGAGTTTTAAAAATGCTTCATAATATAACTCAAAGCCTGAATTTGAATTTAAAACAGCAGGGTCAACTGTACCCACTAGAGACGCGTCTCATCAACATACACACACGTTTGAATGACACGTGTTTTAGGGTGTTCTATTTAAAAATATTAGAACTTCTAGCATCCAAAATTGGTATGCACGTTTTACAGAGAATTTTGAACACTCTAAAAACTTCAAATAACAGGGACCTTACTTTACGCACAACATTTTTACCCTCATCACTCTTTACAGGTCAGGCGCGCAGTACGCAAATACACATGTTATGTCGGAGAAGAACTTGCTCATAGCACCCTCTCTTTGCACAGTTTTTGTGTAACTGGAGGACCAGCAGAAGGAGATAGGGACTCCCTATTAGGGAGTAAGACAACCACATGTACAGATGGCGGATAAAACGGTAAAACGCTTCAATGTCTGCTTTTAAAGTTATTGGAAGTAGCAGCATGGAACTGGGTATTCGGTTGGGAACATGAAACTTGAAAGGAGTGTCACATTGCCCACTGTCGTATATGTATAAAGTTTTTCGGATGTCTGTTGGCGTTGATAGAGTTGCTTACCATGCAATCGTAAGTACTTCTTTTCCATGTCTTGTGATTTATTGATATTTACTTTGGTGCTTTGTTCACAATATGACAATCAATTGGTATGTATGCTTGGTATATGTATTTGAGATGTTGTTTTTACATTATCAGCTTTTTAGACAGAAAAATCCGATGTATTGGTTTAAAAGTAACTTTTCAGTGATTTTGTAACCAAGTGTTGTAGTATAAATTGGCAATGTTGAATGAATTTTTATTAATAGTTTTAATTTAATTCAATTTTTGATTATTACATTCTTGTATTTAACTGAGAAAGTACGTTCTGCCTGGGACACTCATCACTGCGATGAGTATATATGACCCAGTAGAAAATATTAAGAATCATAAAAGAGACGGGGAAAAGAACACGCGAGATCTTGTCAATTCTAGATACACTGTTAATAGTGCTTTCCGTTTCCAGAGCGGCGGCTCTCATCCTCTGTCGTCGAAACTCTTCGTCTGCGGCCACACACTTGAGAAATTGACGAAAACACGACATTTTTCTTTCAGTTTGTGTTTCTTTGCTGGCTACGGATTTTGATGGGGCTGGTTCGAATGAGGAGCAATGGGGCCAGCCATATTGAGCTTCCTGAGAATTAGGAAAACATTTACATTTTTTGAGGTTATAATGCATTTAAAAACATGGCAAGTTTGTAGGGAATATTAATAGCCTATCATAATTAAAGCAATCAATTGATAACTAGCCATTTCTCTTTGAGGTCTAATGTTGTACACGGCTGAGCAATTAATTTGCTCCGAAAGCGGTGGGGAGCGTTGGTGCAGGTGTGGATGGCTAGATGTATTTTGCCATTCCGGAACCAGAACATTGTCCTCTCCCAGTTCTTCCCATTCGTCCTCTTCGCTGAGAAACGCTTCGCCGCTACCAATCTGTGCGAGATGACAAATAATTTCGTATTTATAATATTTAATTATTTTACAAAGCACTATGCTGCTAAATAGACTTGTGTTATAATCCATAGCGCTTTTTACCTTAGTGAAGTAGTGAACGCCAGCAAACTCCAGTAGAGTTGCCATGCAGTATGCAAAGCTCATGAGAAGGAACCAGTCCAATGCAGTGGCGTAGTGAACTTTGGGCAAATCCGTTCTACTGTCCAGACTGATTGTTGAGAGAGTGAGGACTGCAGTAATCCCTAATCCAACTCGATCACTGGTTGCCTCCCGATTAATCCAAAAACTAACCCAGGATAGCACCACAATCAGTCCACAGGGGAGATAGACTTGAATAAGGAAATATCCTGCGTGTCGCTGCATGTTAAAGTTGACTGTTAAAGTTGAAAATTCCCCTGAAAAACAATCATAGCAAACTTGATTCATATTGTTCATCTAACATAAAAATATTTTTCTTCCCATTTTCATCAGCAGCAGTGAGATCAGCCCGGATTGCGGTTTCTACTAAGCAAACTAAATCTTCATGGAACCCCATCCACCATCACCCACCACCACCGCCTCAATTTCCGTCTGTTTGTTTAGCTTTGTAAAATAATAATAATAATAATACTCTGTTGAATGTTTCCTGCTCACCTTCTTTACGACGTATGCTGCTATTTCGATAAAGATGGCTAATGAGTTCAAACTGGGAGAGTGCCATGCCAGGCATAAAACTGACGCTGTCGTTTGTGTTGTCCCATGCGTATACAATGTGCTTTGACGTGTAAGCATCTAGGGAGCAAGAGAAAACATCGTGTGAAAACACATCCGACACATCAACAATGGAGAGGATGAGACAGGCAGATCAAATAACAAAAGTTCCCCAGCAATCCTTCATTCACTTTCACTCCATCTCATTACTATTATTATTATGTACCTACATATTTGCATATTTATTTGCACGTGGGAAACAATATTAAGCATGTGTAATGGAAAAAGTGTCAAGTTGGAAAGGGTGATATGCTGTTGTATTATCTGAAGTGAAAGCGATAGCGCAGTAGTAGTAGTCAGGGGATGTTGTTGATGATATTACTGAGAATGATGACTTTCAAAGTCAAAGTGAGTAAATATATCAGCCTCAAACACACACATACACATGCACACAACTACTCTTACAATATCGGTCTGTCTTTCACTTGTCTTCCCTTTCATTTTGTTTCAAAACATTTTCTCAAAAAAGCCAACAACTAGAACCAGATTGCATTTCACAACCAAAACATCAAACAACCTTCAAATTCAAACTTTCACACTTTTCCAGCTACTTTTATAATAGTTATATGTACATAAACAGTAATAATCTCTATCTACATGCATATTGCTTCATTTTTTAAAGATAACATATAAACCTGCAAGGCTAGAAGAAAAATGATATGCCTACGGGTCACGATAACCATGCCGAAAAAGTTACGTTATCATTGCCGAGTGGCGAAATATTCCTTGTAATATCCAAGTTCCAAGTTGCAAAATGAGCAATACAGTGAGGCCAAAATGAATATGATGTGCTCACTATGAGAATTTGTTAATTATACATACCACTTCTACTTTTATTTCGACATTATGAGCTCCAAATTCTTATCGTTTAATAGATTGAAAAAAATGCATTTGGCAATTAGAACAGTCGGCCTCGGCGAAATGGCCTTTTGGCATATTTAAGGAGCCCTATGTGTACTTTGTTAGTGGGTACTTACAACTTCCGATGATCAGAGGACAGGATTGAGAATCCATGGGGAAGTTGCGGAGGCACATTGGACATTTGGCCTTGATGGTTAATCTGGAAAGAAGAAAAATTTAATATATTTTTTAATGAAAAATGATCAAATGACACGCTTTTTATGGAAGGAGGCCTTTAAGTTCATTGTGCTGGTAAACAGAGACAACGGACAACGGATAAAACTGGAGGGGAAAGTAGACAGTCTTTGCTAAAAAACACAATACATAAATATGTGTACCTATATACTTATTCCACATTCCACGCACTGTTTTCCTGACCTTTGTATTTTTTCTTGAAATAACTTGATGCATTTTACAACAAATGTTTCGCATCAGCCCATCACTAGAATGTGCTGACTTCCTGAGTATAAAGTTTACAGCAAACCCGAACCAAATCAAGAACAAGATATCCGAGAAATCAGAGACTTGTGAGATTCTTGTCCGAACATGATAGCAACCTTTGAAATTGATAAAGGCAGCAACTTCTATAGGTGACTGCACTGCGAGTTCCACCTAAAAATGATGTAATACTCATATCGCTTTCTTTGGAATAAAACGCCAATTTTCGGCCTCCCAGGAATTCACTTTGTCAGTTGACCAGTCACTGTCATTAGTACTCTACTTAATACGTTACAAGCAACGTAATGTGGTCCAAGATACTTTTTAAACTCATTTTCTTGCAAAATCAAATGAAAGACAATACAATCTTTGTCCATAGAGACATGCATGTCAGAAGGTTTATTCCAACAGAAACTTCAAAAGGAAAATCATGCTGAGGATGATGAGGCAAAAAAAGATTAATTTCATGCACTTTTGAATTCTGATACGGCTTTTAAATATCAAATGGTGCAGTGCCGGCATAATATAATGGCTTCCTGTGGTGAAAGAAAGTACAACATGGAACAAAGGTCTTTCTTTACTCAGAGCCATAAACCGTTTTAAATTAAGATGCCGGTTCTATACATCCGACACCATGGAATTTCTTAATGGATCTACTTCCTTTGTGAAAGGATTTGCTAAACATGTTTTTACCTGCAATCCATGTCAGACATAACCTGTGGATATGAATTCTCTCACTACAAAATATTATTGCATTACGAATAACTATGCTGATCCTCTATGTATTTCCTACATAAAGTTAAATACAATACAAATCCCAATCCAAAGTTCAAGCATAATCTTTATTAAAACGAAAATTTCATAAAAATTAAAAGCTAGTTCATTATCATAACGAACAAATAATTGAGCACAAAATGCTGACGTGTAGGTTGAAATTTGGGAAGGTTTATTTTAATGCTTGAATATTTCATGTATCAAAATAAATGCTACATACCATGTCAAATATTGTATTTACCACGACGACCAGATAAAAATGTGCAATTCTTCACGTATATTGACAAGTAGAATGTTGTGTGTAATAGATATTCAATTTATTTGCACTATGGAACTACTATGCCAGTCTGAGCGAAGTAAAAGAAAAAGTGAAGCGGTAACAGTAGGGGCTGTAGAGAAAGAGGAGAAGAGGAACACTATTAAATGCTCTTCAAGTATTCACCTCATCGAGTAGAGTATATCCCCTTCTTGGTTGATTCTGAGCAGCTTGTTAGGAAGTGTGATGGTGTGGAC
>JAANSP010004269.1:0-10373 GCA_036850745.1 Homidia socia
TCTATTAGTGTGTAATAAAATGCATAATATAATATATTTTGGCATTTTAGCATTCTTCAGAGAGTAAAATGTTTAATAAAAAGATGCAACTAGCTAACCAAGACCGGATCGCCTTGCATTATCATCGATAAGTATCATTATTGCATTCCATTCGGCCATTATTCACATTATTTATTATTATCCTATTGTAACTATTATCTGATAAAACGGATGAGATGAGCTTTTACCTATGCATCTTACATTCAATTTTCAAAATCAAACGGTGCTGCTGCTGCTAACAATAACAAACTACTAATTTAAAAGATACACGCATCAGTATTTATTAGCTACTGCTACTACTCTTGCTACTAGTCAGACTTCATTCCTTTTTTGAGTGGTATGCGTATATAGTAGCAGCGACAGTAGAGTGGACAAAGAACACCCAAGCTCATACCATACTCTCACCGCAATAAAGATTGAATTTTTTTGTAACATCATTGCAAAGTGCATAATAATATGAGGTGGACAAGGCACCACTTTTAAAAAATGGAGTTTTTAATCTTTTCCGCTCATCCTTTAACTTCAAAGAGTGTAGCCGGCTAAATTGCCATTGGTGTCTGCTTAGCCACCTTCTCTGCTCAACATTATCTATATAGTTAAAATAAATAAATGCTCTTAGCACATGAAAATTTAGTCAAATGGTTACATGCACAAGTGCAGTAATATTTTTGTTATTATAACTTCCTTGTAATACGCTACAGTAGTTTGTTGGTAGTACCATGATGCGTCTGCTCGACAACATGTCGCTTCATTCAATCAAGCCCTTTTATGACTGCTTGCTCTGTTGCTCATTCGGATAAGCAATTGCAAAGGTAAAGTAATATGATGATGATGATGATGCAGCTATATAGCTAGTTTACAATCCAGAACGGCTTGAGATTCTCATTAAAAGTGGCACATGCAATTTACTAGAATTTATAAGATAGAAATATTATGTAGCCCTACATTTTTTCAGCAAAACTTTCTTTCATTTTCATTTTAAGATACACAAGGTAATATATTTTTTACTTGGTATGCGCGTAATGTAGTTTGTTAACGCAAGAGAACACGTTACTTGATTAAAAAATAAAAGCTGCCCACACATGCATCAGGTAATAAAAGTAATCTAAAATGTTTGCAAATTGCAGTAAAAATTTGCATATCGTAATATAATAATGCAAATGTACTAGCGTCAACAAAAGAATTATTTACATTGCATATTATTATTATATTATAGCAAGGCTTACATCTTACAACATGATCATCTCGAAGAAAAAAATGGTATCTAATAAAATGCAGAAAATAATAATAATATATTTCTGAAAAGTGCATACTAGGGAGGATTTTATGCACACGACATTGTAATAAAAATAGAAGAGATTAAATATCAAAAAAAGAGCTGAAAACTGCAAAAAAGATTTGCTATTTATATTACTTGTTCGATATCATGTAACACAAAGGTACACGCGGTTATTTACATTAACTTGCAACAGCTGCTTTCAAAAATTACGTGTCATAAACCTCATTGCTTACTTTTTGCAGAAAGTGAACATGAACATTCATTTCCCATTCCATTTAGTAGTCGTAAATAAAAAAGTGACAGTTCTTATATTAATACAGCTATATTGATGCAATAATTATACTATTAATATTTTCGTCAATTATTTAGTGATGGTCAACATAATATGCATGCATAATAAAAATTCAAGGAAAACTGTAGTTGCTGCTGCTGATGCTAAACATGAAGAGCCTTTAAACAGCGATAAATTATTCATTTGGCACATACTGAAAATACTACAAATCACAAGCCAGTCACCACCACCATAAACAAAAAAAGTTTGGAATTAAGTCAATGAGCGATTTTATGGGAAAATTCATGATGTACTTAAAAGGAAACACAAGGTAAAGAGCCAGCACATGACTCCATTCCCACGACGTTTTTCTCTACTTATTTTTCAATCAAGTTGGTTAAGTAAATGTATCTCTGCAGTCTGCACGCTGTGCAAAAGTGTTTGTAAATGATTATGTGTATATATTATAAATATTGCAATTATAGGGAATAGAATAGCTCTATTAATAGTAGTGACAACGACTGAACGACAAATGAACACTACAGTACATGCTTACATTCCTCATCTGATCAGTTAAACGGTAAAAAAATTGTTGTGCTTTTTGTCATAAAGACATACAAAGTAGTAAAAATAAGAATTCACAATCAAAATCGTTTTATCGTTTATAAGAGAATACCTAAAAATTTGCAAAAGATAAAAAAAAACTTGCTGTGCTTTTTGTCATAAAGACACAAAGTAGTAAAAATAAGAATTCACAATCAAAATCGTTTTATCGTTTATAAGAGAATACCTAAAAATTTGCAAAAGATAAAATTGTTGATTGTGTTATTGTGAGATCACACACAATCATGGGCACATTGTAAAAATTGCAACAAGAAGAATGCATCATGCACTATTGCGGAGGGTAGTAAATGGTGAACAAAAACGGGAAAGAAGGCAAAATTGTCGACAGGGAATGAATTCCTTATCTGGCGGAGATTATACAAAAGTGATGTATACGGCACCAACAAAGGATTGGTATAATATTTCATGTACACAATGCAATAAGGAAACATGGCTGGCTAGTGTATGTGATTTTATGCAAAGTATGCGTGGTGGTGGTGATGATGATGTGTCAGAGTTGCTTGTGAATTTTTGTATTTTTCAATGTCGGTGATACCAGCACCACAAGAAGAGGGACAAAATCGCCATCTCTCAGAAACATCATCATCATAATGATGCTTTGCAAAAAAGATAACCTATAATTTTAAAAGAAAATCTTTTCCAATTTCGGATATTTTTCATTTTAGACAATTCATTATGCATTCATTCATTCAGCTGAAGAAGCGTTTTTTGTTGAAGGCAGTTTTTTGTTATGTTGATGACTTGAAATTGTGATATGACCATGTGACTGGCAAGCATTATCTCCTATTGTATTTATTACGTATGCGTATTCTGCTTTCTTTGCGGAATACTGTACCTATGACTTTGATTTGCCTTTGTGTGATGATTCATTTATCAAAACTGCAAATTGCAACGGTGGTTTTATGAAATGTACGCGACTAAATTAGGTACATTGGATGTATATGGACAAGATTAGTCACTTTTTATTCTACTAACTACTTCGTACATTTAACTAGGGGTCCTTATTTATGAAGCACCAAGTTGAATCTTTTAGTAAATGGGCCACCTAACGTTCATAAATTTTTAGAAAACCGCCAAAATTTACCAAATTATGCAAGCAGGTTTAAATCATGCTTAAATTAGTTTGTGCTTTTATATCAGTAAAATTTAGACTTAATTTGAAGAATTAAAGGTCATTTAATTGGCACTGCTCAAGTTCAGTTGTATGATGTCAGGCAAAAGAGTGACAACTTGGCAGAACGTTCTTGGGTGCAATTTGTGCATTTGAATTAAGAAATAAATAAACATTCAAGTACATTGTACGGCACTCATTACTAGTACAAAAAATGTTCACTGTAACTGTACCCACTCACTCGCATAAAAGAAGAAGATAGGGCTCAAAATCATTTTGCCTTGCAAAGTTTAAAGTAGGTACCTATGTGGAATTTGCAATATTGTTCATGATGATGATGATGAGTCGGCTTTGACAGTGAGATTATGAATGACATAGTTTCCAATGATTCAATGATTTCTCATGATCATCTTGCTCATTCTTTTAAAAAACGAGCATAAATATATTTTTTAACATGTGCGACATATGTCATGTGTGTCTCTAGTATAGTAGTACAAAGTGCACTTGTACTAATAATATTTTGCATGTAAGTAAGTTAAGTGCGCAATACAGAAAATAATGTGCTGCTATGCTTTTGCCCATAGACAGGATGATCGCCATTATCATTGTCATAAAAACCATTTTACATTTTTGAGATGACTCTTCTGCTCTTACTACTGCCAAGTAATACAATAATGATAAAGCTTTTCAAGTGGTTAATCCACATTTTCCTCCGACATTTATGGTATAAGATGATGATGATGGGGGATGGATGGATGACGTGTTTAAATTTAAATTGATGCCTACGGGAGGGTCTTTTTAGTTTTCCTTTTCATAAACATGAAGATTCAACAAGCGCATTGTACTAGTGGTACGGCACGGTACAAAGCACAGTTGTGTGCAGGCAGAGGTACTTAAAATCGTACTTTTATGCACATTTTTTATTATAGCCCTTTATAATAAATGTTTTATACACTGTTGCATTCTCAGTTTTAATTTATTGCATCTTCCGTGTTCATAAAGCTTTCGTTTTTTCTTGTATAGCCAATTGTTATAATTGTAAAGGCAACTATGCTTAAAAGTGTGTGTGCAAGTGAATGAATGAGATTCACTTTGAACGCTCTGATTTGCTTGGATTCCTCTGCATTCTTAACTGCATGCATACTCTTTGCCACTTTAACTACTTTAATTGTTTGCCAGCAACGTGAACTTGAAATATGAGAGGAAAGAAAAAAATAGCTTTTAGAGAGAGAGAGAGAGACGTGGCATACGCCGTTGTTGCAGCAATGGATAAGGGTTAAATAAATCTTTTGCGTCTAGAGGAGAGGGAAATAAGTAGGGATGCGTGCATCTAGAGTAAAACCAACCAAGCAATATGCATACTTTTTCTTTTATGCTAATTGGCAGAATACTATAGCGTAGTATTTAGTTAACTCTCTGAACTAACGGTGCAGATTTTTTTCTAGTTGTAAAAACTCACGCGTTTGTAATAAAATTAAAAGACTATGACAAATTAAACTTGCTATAATGACTATGAATGAACTTTACTTGAATATATGTATAGCTTATTCTTACTTTATGCGAGGTAAACCCAATGACCTGAAAATCAATTATTTGTCTACCGGGTAGGCATGAATGTGAATTTTACCTTGAACCAGAGAGAAAATAAAAAATATCACAAAACAAACCAAGATAGCTAAAGTAGGAAACGGATAAAAATGTAAACTGTAAAAGTTGCAACAGTAGAAATACGCCTAGACATCATTACGAACGGGTGCAAATGATCAATGTTGCTCGCAATTTCCTCACGTACGTTAAGAACCTATATACCATTAGAAATTCCTTTCAGGAAAAAATATGTATCAGTAGATAATAAATCTTATAACCAGAGGACTCAAGACCGCAAGTATGCCTACACAGAGAGTAAAAAATTCGGAGCAAGAGGAAAGAAACAAAGATGAGCAATAGTGTATACAATTCTTTCGTGAATTCACAATGAAATGAGTTTCGGAAAAACAGACAATTTCTGTGTCTGTGATTCTTCTTTTCAAGTATAACTGTTCAAGACAGCTAAACAAGGGCAATAGAAAAAACAGTTGAGTGTCTATCTCTGCGAAATAATACCGAGATAGTAGTAATAATAATACTTAAGCTCATTTTTTATTAGAATAACAAATCTATGGGTTGTGTACACAGGTGCTTGCTATAACTTGTTGTTAAATAGATACACACTTTTTTGAGCAATTCGGATAATATGCAGAATAAAGCGTGTAGGCAAATTCAGTCAGTTACAAATTCACATTTTTTGCTCTTTTTTGCCTCTTGTCATGCTCCGGTTCTTTAAGAAATTCACAGACAACGTAAAACATGCTTATATATTCTCCTCTTTTCTCTATACAAAAAAGCCATAAAAACTGGGAAGTTACGTCTAATAGGTCAGGAGAGACTTGTAACAAAAAGCATAAATCTCAGGCGAAAGAAAAAGAAAAAATGCCATTATTACGATTGCAATGATCATTTCCTTGTTGAGTATGTACAAGATAATCACTACTACTGCGCGGCGTTCATCATGACACCTGTAACACCTACTGCTGCTGCTCTGCTGATCCCATCTTCAAGTGCTGCTCGCATTGCCATTTTGCCAATAATAATATTACCACAACGGCAATAAAATGGCTTACTGTTCGGCAGTAGTGGCAGTGTAGTTCACTACTGTCAAGGTAAATTATCATTTTGAATAACTGTGTTTTTTCTTCAGAAATTGCACACCTTTTTCAACAACTACACTATAATTTTGGGGAGACATGGTCATGTTTTTCTTCTAAAATTATCAGTGTTTTCACCGTTAAAATGTATTTTTATTATTATTAATAATTTTTTACATGAAAAAGGAAAGACAAGAAACGCGCGTAGTAGTGGAAGTACTGTAACTTGTCAAAAATTGTACAGATACTCCTAAAACGCCCCACAACACGCACGTTATGACACTCGTCTGCTATGTAATTTATCATCAAGTCTAAAGATAATTGAGGGGAAAATTGGGCGATAACATTATTCGTTGAATTAAGTAACAAGATGCAGTGCAGAGTCTAGTACTCTGCTGTATTTTATGTCGTTACAAAGTTTTCTAGTAAATTTTTTTTGGTAGCTAAATTTTTTATGTTGCTGCTGTGTTAACAATTTAACTCGCTACTAATATGACGTATCTAGTTGTTATATGGTTGGTAAATAAAACAATGCGATAATTTAAAATTATATGGATGCACTATATGAAACACTTTAGGTTTGGCCTCGAACGTTCAAAGAGAGAAACGAATTGCTTTATTGCCTTTCTGAAAAGTAAAGTGAATATGTGCATTTGTTATATGTACATACTTTACTAAAGAAGACAGCTTGAAACACAAAACTCATCTTAAAATTCTCATCTCACTGAGAAAAAAAAGATTGCATCAAATCAATTTTATAGCTGATGAGACCTGCAAGGTCTCTTGCCAAAAATCGTAAATGTGCATGAAATGCAATTTCGATCAAGGGGATTATCATAAAAAATTGAGAAAGATGATATTTATTATGTATAAAGTATAAACACACCATTGCCTATACACACTTTGGTACATACACTGCTCATCATAATTTTTTAACTGGCTTTTGTCCTTTTTCTGAAGCTTGATAATTTTTCAACGGCCAATAATATCTGATTTGCTCGTATTTTATTTAACAGCCCTTCCGATATCAAGTTTAACAATGAAAAGGTCATCTGACCTGAATTATGACATGCTCTCTCTCCCCCTCCTTCTCATTTCCCATGCGAAATAATATGCATTGTTGAATTTCAAATAAGTCATTATGATAACTACACAAGATCTATTTAAGAAATGCACACACAAGAGAAAAAAGAAGATGTGTTAAAAGCGATCTTGAAAAAAAACGACTTTGACTTGAGCCGTAAAAATGGTAACAATCCTTTGTTATGCACGTCTGTGAGATTTCGATTACTGCCCATTGTGTAGTTTCTTCTTCTTCTTTTTGCTTGCATGTATATTTATATTTGCTATGCCGCCGTTGATGCTGCTGCTGCGGGTTATATTCGATGACCATGTCCTGTCAATTCTTTTTTTTCTCAGAAGAATAAATAAATAACAAGTATTAAAAGTCAAAAATACCATTTCAATTTTTTATGCTCATCAGCTCTTTGACTGCGTTCATTCAAGTCAAGTCAAAGAACAATACAAAACATATATTTAGCAGATATTCTTTTTGCTCGCGAGAACGCCTCTTTGATGGTCATCACATCAATCACCACCGACCGTACTTGTCAACATGTTTTAAACAAGCGGAAATCGTACGTGGAGATATGTAAATAGCATAGGATTAAAAATCCACCACGCCACTACTCTATGATGGTCTTGAATCACCACTTTCATCTTTTTATTTCTGGGCTACCGTGCGTGATCAAGTTGACTTGATTTTTCTTTTGTATTGACAGCAGCAGCAACAGCAGCGATTTCATTTTCCGTTTTGTTTGCAGCTCTGCTACTATACTGATCATGATGATATTCGTATTTTTTACGAATGCGTTATTACTTATCTGCTTATTTCACACATCCTAGTTGAAAACAGCAACAACGACTGTGAATTAACTGAAGATGCAGAAGGCATGTTTTACACCAGCCCAATTCTTTTCAATTCCTTGTTCTTATAGTTGGTTAAAGAAAAAACTGTTTTTCTTCAACTGACTTATCGCTTGTACATGCTCTACATTCCACACACAAAGGATAGCGTTTTCAATAGCATTTAATTCACTGCTGTGAGTGAGTTGTGAGTTGAGTGGTCATACATAATTCTTGTGACATTTGGATAAAAATAAAAATGGCTATCACCGCCAGATACTACTGGCGCAGCCAACAAAAATAAAAAAAATATGCAACAAGCTTTACTACTATCTTTCATTTAGGTATAAATAAAGAAATATTTAAGTATTCTTACATTTTGCCATATTCACAGTAACAAAAAAGCAATTGAAGAATTCAAGACAATTTTTGACCTAGCTCTGCCGACAACTCTGCAAAAGTGACAAACAAGCTGTATCTATAAAATGCTTTTGCTGATGATGATTATTAAGGTCTTACCTTTACAAGAATCAGTGACGACGATATTTATGCTGATAATGATTGCATGGTGCAATGCAATGTGACAGTTAAAGGTAAGAGGTAAAAACAAGGTGATTACTTTTTTTATATGTCATCAACATCATTATTATCATTATCATATCATGCCTAAAAGTAAAACCATATGTACCTGTTGATAAGAGAGTGATTTTGTTCTTGATGATGTGATGATGATGATGCACACATGGGTATTTATTTTTTTATTGTGCGTATTCATAACTCTATTGAACAACAGCGCCATATTTGGAATCCCTCTCTCTCTCTGTTTCCACGCATGAACTGTATTATATTTCTTTTTGGTCTTGAGAGAGTCGAAAATGATTTCATGAACCAATTGACCAATTTTTATTTCATTTTCATAAAATCTGTTTTGGTCATTGCGTGCGTGTGCTTGACTGCACACCGTCATCCGTTTGGCTATTATTATCATCATGAATGAATGAAGGAATGAAAAATAGTAATGTTTCTCTTTTAAACAATCGGCTCAAGATGACATTCATATTGTTTTCTAGACAGCAGTACATAGAAATGTGCTCTGTTGAACGTGTGTATCATATTTCTTTTCATAAATATAGCAATTGGCATAACCAAAGTACGAATATTATTATTACGGTGTTGTCGTGATATTTTTGATATTAAGTCACCACATGTGGAAATGATAGTTTGAAGCTATAACGGTAAGTGCAGCAATGTAATGCAATGCTTGTACGTGTCACTAAAAGTTGTGCGAGCATGATTATTGAATTAAGGAAATGAAGCACGAGCGGCAGACAACAGCACTAAAACATTACCAAATTACCAACTCAAGAGTGAATTCTGGTAGCAAAAAACAGCAACAAGACTAAGGATTAAGATTAACTGTGCATTCATTCATATTGAATAAAAAAAAGAATCTAATGCAAGCAGATCATAAAAAATAAGATATAAATAAATCTGGTGTGTCGATGTCACTTTTTTTTCTTCAGTGAAATTTGTAATTTAAAAAGACAATATTGTTTTTTGCCAGTGGAGAAAAAACTTTCATCTTCTCAACTCTATTTTAATCATGCCAAAACACAAGCACAGTTGACTAATTTTGGAATACTATCAAAGCTCATCTTGATAAATTATCAAGATTATCTATTAATTTTAAGTGAATCATCTTGTTTATACATTAGTGCACCTATTCAATTTTTTTGGAAGGATGACGATAATAATAGTAAAGTGTCTTGTAACTTCCTGAAAGAGGCAGTCTAAATAAATTCAAATGAAGACGCAAAATCCCTTTTAAAAGGGGAACAAGAGAAGTGGGATGGGTGACAATCTTACAGGCTGGGAGACATAATGCACATTAATAATATTATAATTAACATTTCACTTTATTTATATCACATGTCCAAAATAATAACAGCTTGTCTCCGCCAGATCCGCACGGAGATATCATATCGTCCTTTTGTGTCGTGCTGCACTTGTACTGGCTTTTTGGTTATAGCCTGTGACAATTCAAGGAGTGCGGTCAATGACGATAAAGACATGAGCATGATGATGGGATGGAACAAAGTAAAAAAAATAAGATGAGAGATGCGAAATAGAAAGGGACACCGAATCAGACACAAAAAATATTTTTTAAAGAGTTGATGATAGTTCATCTTTTATAATCATCACTGCAATATTGTGCACACGCAGCAACAATAGAGGGCAAGAATGCATTTCATTATTATCACAGTTGATTATTGTGACAGGATGATAACAGTGTGCTACATGCCGATTTCATAGTTACCCCTATTTCTCCTTTACGTCAAATGCTCCATTCAATGGTACAAGACCCAAGTTAAGTAATTCCCGTCTCATTATCATGCTTTTATTGTGCGTGAGCGTGCGTTATTTACTGATTAATGGATTTGATATCCCAGGTTTTTTTTG
>JAANSP010004270.1:0-10372 GCA_036850745.1 Homidia socia
AGATAATTGTGTGAAAATTCGTAGAGTTTTAACTTTGGCTTGTATTTTATAGGTGACAGTGACATACCAACCACGTCAAGTCGTCGTCGTCGTCACCATTGCATATATTTTTTTTCATTCCCAGTCCCAGCCCAGCGAACCTTAAGAAAGGTGTTAAAATTATGTACCTACCTGAATATCTGCCTGGGAGGCAATAAACTATAACGACTAACTACGCATTTATAGAGATTGTTGCCGTAGTCGTTTTGTTAGTAAGACGATATTCCTTTTTATTTGGAATCGCATGGTTGGTATTATTATTGGCGTGGTAGGGCTTAGGAATTCAGGAAAAAAATCTCAAGATAATAATATGTGATGCGTTTCTTATTGCTTCTTACTAAAAACTTCTGTTGCTGATGTATGCTAATAATCATCATTCATAATGATCATCACATCACATCACAAAAAAAGATAATGAAGACAAGGTGCTTGTGACTTTGTATAGAGGAATGTCATAGCTTTATATCGTATCGTTAGAATAGAAAGTTTTTTCAACTCTGCCGTCTTTCCTCTTCTCCTCTCCTCGCGTCATCATCATCCAACAAAAAGAATGCTCGGTAGTAATAATGATCTTCACATTTTTTGCACACATGATCGCATTGCGAAGCGCAACAATGCGTAAAAAATAATTATTATTTTGCATGTATCCATCCTATCTACACGGTTGACGGTTACATCTGTATAATCTCCTCCATCTTTTTTGCGAGATGAGATAAGGAAGAATGTCTAAAAGAGATGCAACACTGGCGATTATAGAAAAAAGTGCAAATTAAATTGATAAAATAAAATGATAATAATATGCACAGGGATATATGCTTAAGATAACAAGAGAATATGAAATTTTGCATTTTCGTCGGGTTGGTCGTCTGTTGGTTATTAACTGTTATGTACCGTACACCGTACGATATGATGACGGCGATTGCAAATGACCGCATAAAGACGTGGCCACTAAGTACCACGATGATCCTTTTTTCCTTCCTTCCCCTGCAGGTAGACAGAGTTTGGCTACGTTTTTCTCTACATATCTTGTGTATTCTTAATGATAATTTCATTCATTAGGGCATGTCATGTAACAAAAGTGTGATTCGATGTATTGTTGCTGCTGCTGCAGCGAGATGAGAGGCATCCTGTTCTCTCTTGTTGACCAATTACTCAAGCCACCATGATAGCCATCAGCTACATATGTGAAAAAATGCACTTGCCACACATCCCAATCCCAGCAGTAGCGGTCAATGTTGCCAAAAAAGAAAGATGCAAATATTTCAAATCTTTACGTATATGATTCGATGTATCGCTCCTGCTGCAGCAGCGAGACGAGTAGCATCCTGTTCTCTCTTGTTGACCAATTACTCAAGCCACCATGATAGCCATCAGCACATCAGCACACAGATTGCCACACATCCCAATCCCAGCAGTAGCGGTCAATGTTGCCAAAAAAGAAAGATGCAAATATTTCAAATCTTTACGTATATGCAGAACAGAAGGGCTTGGATAAAGGAGCAAAAATTATAATTTTTGAGAAAAATTAAAATTAAGGCAGCAGTTAGCCGAATACCCTCCCATCTAATTATTCCGTCTCTGTGTGTGCTCGCTCATTCGCTAAAGAAGACTAATAAAAATCAAAAAGAAATTGAAAACGAAACGCTTTAAACACAGTTTTTCAAGGCTTGGGGCAGGAATTTTTTGGAAAAACGTGCATTTTTTTCACCTGCTTTCGAAATAAAATTTTCATTTTGCCGTCATTAAAACAATGTCATTTTATTTTCTCATGTAGTGCAAAAAGAAAGAGACCACAGCTTTTGAAAAAAAAATTCTTTTTAATGACCAAATCAGAAGTGGTGCTGCTACACAAACTGCGGTCTACTTGCTGTTTTCAAAGTAGGTATATTTGTTATTCTTGAAAAAAACTTTACCGAGTGAGCTACCGCTTTGCAACTTTCCTTTGCTTTTTTCATTAACGCGATAATAAATGTATAGAAGCATTAGCGTCATTTAGCTCGAATTGTAACAGCAAAATGAAAAAAATACATTTAAATTCACAGAAAGCTACGCATGCGGATGTAGAAAAAAGTTATGTATGATCGCAGTTGAAGTTGTTGATTTTATTATAATGGCACAAGTGTGGCGGTAGCTTAACGTGATGACTGTGGTAACGACGCCATTCAGTTTACCTTATTGCTTTCTATACTACTTACCATTGCGTTGGTAGTTACGGTTACGTGCACTAAAGAATTATTATGTGCGAGAGATTTGATTGATAAGATCAAGTTTGAAGTTTGGCTGGTTTGTAAATTGAAAATTTCGTATTCAATTAAAACAAAAATGAATGCATATATTGAATTCTTTCTTGCGAGTAGGGGTTCCTTTCATTCGAAATAAAATATGCTCTTTTGTCAATTTATAAAATATACTAATTGAAAAGTGAAAAATAAAGGTTTGAATAGAGCGTTATATTTTTTGATTGATTGAGACTATTATGTTCAAATGAGATGAAGGGTTATAAATAAATTTTAATAATTGCTGCCAGCAGGTGCACTTATTCAGCTCTGTAATATTTATGTAATCCTTTTTCAATTGTTCAAAAATATAATTGCGTATGTCAATTTATAAAATGTATAAATTGATAAGTGAAAAATAATGGCTTGAACAGAGCGTTATATTTTTTGATTGATTGAGGCTATTATGCTGAAATGAGATAAAGGGTTATAAATAAATTTTAATAATTGCTACTAACAGCTGCGCGGTGCACTTAAATTCAGCTCTGTAATATTTATGTAATATTTTTTCAATTGTTCAAAAATATAATTGCTTATTGTAGCAGTAGCAATTAAAACAGATTGTACCGTGTTACTAATTTTTAGAGAAGTGATTATACTTTTATTTCAGTCAGGTGATAACAGACGCTAATGACTGGTAAATGAAATTTTAAATTTTCTTATATCTGCATTACACTGTAAATACAGATACAACCAAACCGGAAGCACCAAAAAATTTCATGTTAACGAATGGCTAGAATGTAAAAAGATGTACAATGAATAATAACTATATTTTGGCAAACTCGGATTTTAAAAGAAAAAATGCATACGGTTCTATTTTAATCAAAATTATTCATAATGTTTCATTATGTTTCATAATGTGTAAGTCCATCTTTCCTCAATTTAGTGATTTTATTTTTTAAACAAAAGCATGACAAAAAACCATGACTGGTGCATAGGTGTATACAATAATTACAACGTAAATACTATTCATTTTACACTTTCAAAACTTTTTATATTTTCACAAAATATTTAAAATTACATATGGCATGCATATCCTAACTAATGAACTTGAGCTAACAACATCCGCTACTGTATTTACAAGTTGTCAAGCAATACGTAATCATCAAAACTTTTTCTCTAGGTATTTATAGACAGCTCCTAAAATTACAAAAATTATTGTTATTTAAAACTCTAATGATGATTGTATAAATTTCTCTAAATTGAAAACTGCAATCAAAATATTTACAAATCTACATGCTAAATAAGAGAATTATCACTCATTAGGTTTAATAATAATCATGCGGTAATTGGAAAACTAATCTGTTTAGCGGTGGTGCTAGATTGCGTTTTATTGACACTTTCTTTCTTGTAAAACTCTCGACTTCTGCTTTTTCTAAATGTCTACCAAAATAGGTCCGTTGCGCCTTCTCCTTTTTCTTTTAAGCGCTTCAAAATAAACGCCATTATCAATGTTATCATCACTGACAAGATGACCGGGTTGAAAGGCTGCTTGAAGTGCGTCATAAACCCAGGGATCAAACTGCGCAAGTTTTACGGGATTATCGGGGTATCTTGCGTCGGCGTAGTATGCATCAATGTTGGGTCGACTGCTAGTCTTATCCTGATGCTGGCTTTGTTGATTTTCAGGAACGCTGACCACGCTTTTGAATAAATTATCGTCTATGTACTCTTGAAGGGGATCTTGGTCGGAAACTGTGACCATGGTGGGGACGGGAGATAAAGTTTGGAGAGGAGGGGGTGGAGGAGTAAAAAATATGGCAGGGGTTTGTGAATTGGTTGGGGGTGGAAGAGGTGGAAGAGAAAGTGCTTTTGGCTTACGGATTTGATGTTGGTGGGGTTGGGCAATTATAAGGGGTAATATGGCAGCGGTTGAGGTGGGAGGAGAAATAGTGGGGGGAGTGGTAGTAATGGTAACATTTTCCACGGGAGGCTTAGTACTGTTAATAGTTGTAGATGTCGTTGTAGTTGAAATGTCCGTAGTTTCCTCAGTGGTCATCGCCATCATAGTTGTGGTTTCAGCTTCAGGTGGTAAAGTTGGTTGGGGTGATGACTGTGTAGGTGTGCTACTGCTACTGCTGCTATTTGCCACCTCGGGAAGGACGGGCAAATGTGCGATCACTTCTTCTCGCGTAACCTTTGGGGTTTGACTGGGAAGAAGAGATGAGGAATTACCTTGCTGTTCCCATAGCAATATTGGATTGTTAGTATGGCTACTATTGTTAAGTTGTACTGTGCGTCCGCCTCCGCCGCCTACGAGCTTAGATGGTGGTGGGTGGTGCACAGTCAAGCCCAGAATAGTTAAAATATGATCTGATACCTGTTCCTTGTCGATCACCTTGCTGTTGCTGTGCTTGTTGCCATCATCACTGGAAGATGGTCCACCACTGGGCTTGGAGCTGCCACCACCACCTCCACCACTATCGGCTACCTCTTCGTCCTTTACCAAAACCAGTGGAGAACATAAAGGAAAGGTGACCGCCTATGGTGGATGGCAGCTTGGGCAGGGACGAGAGTAGGTTTTTGCCACGCCGACCTTTCCCTCTGCCTCGTCCACCAATGCTACCAAAAATACCTCCAGGCTTCTTACCGCGATTACCTCGAGGAGGTCGACCATCATCATCTTCATCACCTCCTCCACTGTTGCTTTGTGACTCACCGCCTGACGAGGATGGAGGACCATATGCAGGACTCGGAATATCCCCATCGCTACTACTTTGTCCTCCCCCGGAACTGGAAACGCCTCCAATGTTGGAGCCCACCCCACCAAAGCTTCCACTTGCTCCGCTCATAATGTTGTTCAATGCGTGTGCCAGTCCCATGTTCTTTCCACCGATCCCTAACATCGCATTTCCATTTGAAATTTGTCCATTCATTCCGTCAGCAATTGCATTTGCAACTCCAGATTGTTGTCCTGACGTTTGGGACTGCGCAACAACACCTCCCGCCGATAGTGCTGACATTAGCATTGCTCCTACACCTGCAGCTGCAGCAGCGTTGTTCACCATTCCGCTCAAATGCTGAGCAAATCCTTCCATCTGATTACCTACTGCAGTTGATGTACTCACGGATACGCTTCACTCCTCCACCAGGTGAGGGTCCGAAAGCACCACTCGTTCCGGAGGAGGTAGCGCCACCCATGCCTGGCGAAGTTCCCAGATTGATACCACCCACACCACTCCCTCCAGATAAAGTTCCTAGATTAGCACCACTCCCCATCCCGGACGTAACTCCTTGAGTACCACTTCCCATCATTCCGGATAAAGCCCCTAGATTAGCACCACTTCCGGACGACACTCCTTGAGCACCACCTCCCATCATTCCAAATAACGGTCCTGGAGCCCCACCACCCATTCCAGATGAGATTGCTAAAACTCCATCCATTCCGGAAGACTGTCCTGAAGCAGCAGCTCCACCCATTCCGATCCCAGATGAAGTACCTACAGAATTTCCCATTCCTAATGACGCTCCTGCAGCACTTCCTGCTCCGGCATTCCCCATTCCTTGCCCCATTGGTAAAGACATCATGGCCCCACCTTGCATCATTGCTTGTTGTCCCATTCCTCCACCTCCAACCGCTCCTCCAGTTCCTCCACTTCCTGGTGACGACATCATCATTTGTTGACTGCTGAGCGGCTGTCCAGGTGTCATACCTGGTACACCATACAATGAATTTGGCGAATTTCTTCCTCCCATTCCTGATGATGATCCCGCAAAAACATTAGCTCGGCCCGCCATATTCATCCCAAAGGACCCACCGCCAGCTGACATCATTGATGAAGGGGGAGGTCCATACATTTGCCCATTATTCTGCTGTTGATTCTGATTTTGTGCATGACCTTGACCGTTGTTCATGCTCGTTCTACCACCTTCTGAACCTCTACCTCTACTGGAACCATCATTAACGTCTCCATAACCTCCCCCAGAAACAAAAGCAATTGACATCCGGTGGTTGATGCATTTGGTTAGTTGTTGCGTAGCCTCTCCCATTGCCTACCTCATCTCCAAAGTCATAGTCCCCATCTTGCGAATTTCCACCCCCTCCTCCACCCGACGAAGAATATCCTCCATTGTTTCCTCTGCCCTCGTCATTCCTACCACCCCAATACGTCTCAAATTGTGCGTCAATGTCATTAAAATATCTGTCTACTCCTTGCTCATGTCCCTGAATCATTCTCTCGTGCCGTTGACCATCGTCGTACTCGCCATAGTTTGTAGATGCCTGAGCAGCCACTTCGTCCTCCTCCCTTCGCCGCTGCCTTTTCTTATCGTACTGAACCACGTACTGAATCACTGGCTGAATTACAAACTTTTTGAAAATGTGGTTTTTCCCAGACATTCGCATTCGAGGCATGTTTATCGTCACCAGATGCTCTTTGCCCTTTCTATCCACAGTTACATAAGCATGGTGGCCATCGTCAGATCTGGAGTCGGAAGTAACTCCGTCATCACCCTCATCCCCTGCGATTGTAGCGTACGCCGATTCTTCCGGTTCTTCTTGATTACGATAGTCGGGCTCGTCTGCGGACATTGTCCAATACCGACTCCGAATATCCAGAGAACCTGCTTCCCATCCCAAAAATTTATACAGATAAGACAGTGAAGTTAGATAAGACCCCAAAACATTTATCTAACTGCTTAAAAATTACCTGTTCTCGGAGAAAATTCATCCTGCTCACTAATTCGTTTGTCCGCTTCTATTCTTCCTTCCTCATCCACTGCAGCCACATCAATCGTTCTATATTCAGCCACTCCTTCGCACTTCACTCTTATCACCACTTGATAAGTGATAACAGATAACAAGAAAAAGCTGTGACAAAAACTCCGAGACCACCATGCCTGTCTCATGATGCCCCACACTAAGTGAAGCAAGGGATATCGAAACCTGCCAACAAAAAATCAAAATCACTTTCACTTTTCGTACACTCGATATCAAATAATTCTCGGAGAAAATTCATCCTGTTCACTAATCCGTTTGTCAGCTTCTCTTCTTCCTTCCTGATCCTCTGCTGCTGCCACATCAATCGTTCTATATTCAGCCACTTGTTCGTCGCACTTCACTCTTATCACCACTTGATAAGTGATAACATAAAACAACAAAAAGCTGTGACAAAAACTCCGAGACCACCATGTGTGTCTCATGATGCCCCACACGAAGTGAAGCAAGGGATATCGAAACCTGCCAACAAAAAATCAAAATCACTTTCACTTTTCGTACACTCGATTTCAAATATTCCCAAAAACATACAAAAAAATATCTTTTCAATAATTTTGCTTGTTGATGCGAGTTAGAAGAGGAGCAAATAGTAAATCTTCACAGGAGGCAATACTGCCAACTGTTTTTATATGATTATTTTTTGCTTCTGAGTCCTCATTGAAAAGGGGCCTTATTATGCACTGTCAATAATGATGATGAGTCTATCTATTGAGTTCTGTTTATGCGAAACAAAAAATTGAAAATTAAACTTGGTAGAAAGGCTAACCAACGTTAATAAGATTTAAAAATGGTTATTGATGTCGATAATGATGATGAGTCTATCTATTGAGTTCTATTTATGCGAAACAAAAAATTGAAAATTAAACTTGGTAGAAAGGCTAACCAACGTTAATAAGATTTAAAAAATGCTTGTTGCTCTTCATTAGGTATCATCATCATTCATCGTATCATAATCGTCAGCAACTCCTTTCTGTCATCATCTCATCATTTTTTGTGGTTTTGGGTAGTTAGCCGTTACTCTAATAGCAGTACTCGTAACATGCCGTCATCATTATCATGAACGCGTAACATGTTACTAAATTGTCCGTACAGTGTGCGTACCTGCATATCATAACACCATTCTCTCGTGTAAACTAATTTATTATTTAAAAATATCAATTGAGGGAGGTAATCATCAACAAAGGATACTTTTTATCAAGTAGAAAACGGAAGGAAGTTGAGATTTAAATTGAGCATTATTTTTTGGGGAAAATTGATATTACATTAGAATAATGGACGTAACATGTTACTAAATTGTCCGTACAGTGTGTGTACCTGCGTCATAACACCATTCTCCCGTGTAAACTAATTTATTATTTAAAATATCAATCGAGGGAGGTAATGATCAACAAACGATCTTTTTTATCAAGTAGAAAACGGAAGGAAGTTGAGATTTAAAATGAGCGTTATTTTTTGGGGAAAATTGATATTACATTAGAATAATGGTCATTGTTCAAAAGTGATCAAATTGCATTCATTAAGGTGGCTACATGGCACCTCCACTGCTGCTGATGATGATGATCCTACAAAATTCTGTGAAAATTTTTAAATTTTGTTTGATGGATAGATGGACGGCGACATGCTTAAAATCTCCCATAAATACATTTTTATTAGCTTACCTAGCCCAGGGTTAGAGCTATATTGCTATTCTATGCAAAAATTTCTGCTGCACTCTATCATTTCATCACTTTTTGAGTTTTGAAGAATAAAGTGAATGCAAGCAGACAGGTAGAGAACAGCAGAAACTAATAGTTTACATGACTATTATTATAACAGAGCCACCGCCCGTTTTACTTTTAAAATGTTGTACGAAACGACCATCAGAGCAAAAAAAATTTACATTTTAATCTGTTTCTTCAACTTTTTGGATGTTACTTTTGTTGTCAATAGCTAAAATACCTACAACAATGAGCATATTGTGTGAATGGTAGGCACACTACTGGTTCTAGTCTGCTTTCTGCTACATGATGTCATTTTAATTTCTAACGTACATACTTCTTTGTACAATTAGCATTTCAAAAGATATGATGCGTATTATTGAAGAAATTGATGGCGGTCTCTTTGACAAAAATGTGTGATGAAATTTGGGGATAATTTAAATTATTGTGATGATAGTCGATGCAACTGAAATTAGGTATAAGTAGTGTCGTTAATGGCACAGCAAGAAATTTGCTAAATTTGGCTTAAAGGATCAACAAATAACAAAATGATGGTTCCTCTTTACCATTTCCTGGATAGATAAATCTATTGGGCAACTTTGACACTGTAAATGCAAATGCAAATCTTTTTCAGTTCAAAAGAATTGGTGGGTAGTAAGATTAGAGATAGGCCAGATTTTGAGCTACCGACAAAACCGACGGTTGCCTACCGTAAGTCATTACAAGTCATATACTATCTGTTTTTAACAAAAAAATGTTAAGATTGAATAAAATTCAGTCAGACAGTAAAAATTGTCATAATGCTGAAATGTATTTTATTCGAATCAAAAACATTTCAAAGTACACCCAGCCACCAGCCAGACACAACTCATTAAAATTCTTTGGTAAAAATATTAATGATTTATGCCTTGCTTGTCATGTAATGGATCACGGACCATCACGTCTTATGTTGTTGTTTCGTGTGCATGATCGATGATTCGGTTAACTAATACCTGCCGAGCAAATTAAAAAAAACTTGTTTTGTTTTTCCAGTTTTTGTTTTACAATAAAAATATCATGTAACTATCAGATGAAACAAAATAGAGTACAAGAACTACAATCTCTCATTGTTTAGAAGAACCTGGTTCACAAAAGAGCTACAAGATTTTATCATAAATTTATTTTAAAGAAATTCTAAGGTCATTGCAAAATCTGATACATAGCGTTTATTTGTAAAGCTAGTTGACGTCTAGACTCTTTCTATTCAAAAATACCACTAGCTAAAATTAATTGTTTTATCTCGCTCGAAGGACGTACATCATCATGAATACTATCTTTTTGATTTCCGCATTAAGTCTGCTAATAATTGACATATCAGTTGTTTCTACTACAGACTCTGAAAACGCAAGAACTGTTACTGATCTTGAAGTAATATATGGAAGTTACGGAGTTCCAGTTCAATATTGGTATAATGAAACAGCTGCAAAGGATGGCGTCCAATTGGGAAGTGTTCCCGGTTGCCCCGAGTCAATTGACGGATTTCCTTGGGTATACCATGGTGAGCCACCGCGTTGTTTCTTGGCTGGCCATCATGGTCCTTGTCCCTTTGGAGAAAAAATAATACTCGCAAAGGGCCCACCGTTTGGAGTGTGTGCTTGTGAGTG
>JAANSP010004271.1:0-10371 GCA_036850745.1 Homidia socia
CTCAACAGCACTGATGACTTCTCTCCGCAAAATATAACTCTCTGGACTGAATGAGAAATCATTCAAGCGAGGAATCCCTTTGCAATTTAGGCACGACAATACTCCAGACGCTAGTTCAAATAATGACAAAAACCAATTGAAACTTATTACGAATTCGTAATTTTTAAAAATAAAAAAGATATATAACAATAACAATATCATACCTATCAACGTTTGTTCATCTTTGCTCCCACTGTACCCAATAATTGGGGAGCTGGGGGGTGTGATGCTCTGGGAGTCCAATTCCATCATCATTGTATTCAGTTAGCAACACTCAATACTCGTACAAACTTTTTCTCCCCAACACTGTTCATCATCCTTATCCAATGTCTAACACTTTTAACTTGTACATTTAAATTTAGGAATCATAAGATCATTCGATACGCGAGGAGGTGACCGTTTTTTGATTCTCATCCGGGCTAATGACAGAAAGTAAAGTTGTTCCAAGGTGTCACACTTGATGACACTTGTCACATTTTTGTGCACATCGCAATCATCAAAAACAATCTTCAACAGAAACAAGTAGCAGTGACCACAGAAAAATTATAAAGTGTCTTCTTGCTGTTTTGCAAATACCGTTAAAAGCAATCCAGCTTTTTTGCCATTAAAATTTAATGAATCATTTTTGTTTTTCTAAAATGACAACGAAAGTGAAAACAACTGACCACTGAACTGAAGACTTAGTCGATGATAGCGGCTAGAGTTGTCTATCGCTGTCAGATTTCTTCTCTTTTGTACATCTGCTCATCTCTCTCTCTCCCTCTTTCCCGGTACAAGTCAAAATATTTTGGTGCACATTTTGTTGTACACACACTCAACACAGTGATATCAAATGACGTCATGTCACTATGAACAAAACGACATAAATACAAACGTTGCTTGCAATGCAAATGCAAACTCGTAAAATTGCAAGAGGCAACAAAGAAAGCAAAGCTTGCCTTCACATGAGTATTTTTGAATAAAATATTTTTTATAGTTTTGAGCAAAGTTTCTAGATATGTGAGTGAATGTGACCATATTCTACTGGAATTATATTTGCAAAAATATATGATTATTTATGACAACACAAAAGTAAAGATGAGTCATTTTAGAATTTGGAAAAATAATGCTTCATTTCATCTCATTGCCATTTTAAGAAATTGTAAACCTACATTCATTTTTGAAAAACAACCTAACGAATATTAAAACATCTTTTAGTTGTACAACTAGACAAAAAAGATGCAGCGTTCACTCTATCATAAAAACTTGCATGCATATTGCATAGTTGTAATAGCTATAAAAGCGATGATAATATTTTATCTGTAAATTTATAAAATTCACGGGGCTTTCCTGCACAATTATATACTTTTATCACTTCAACCCAAATCAGTTTTTTCTTCAATAAAATGGTCATCATCACATCAACTAAGTCATCACCTTCCACTCAAGCGGGGATTAACAATAACAGTAATATGTGATTAACAACATTTCGTTGATTTCTAGAAACTGATTTGCATTGAACTAAAAAAATGAAATGTACGGAGTATACTGTATCTTATCAAAACTTTAAAGCTCAAGCTTTGTTGAGCACTTTTTTCTTGTATATTCTCATATACCTACTGCCATTATAGCTGTTCAATTTTGAAGTTTTGCAAGGTCCACTAAAATCTCAATTTTTTCACCTTCACACTCGGTAAATTCAATCAGCAAATTGAAGAAAATGATTCGAAACCGCAAAGTTAAAAAAATGCCCACTATTAGTGTTGCATAATGAAATTAATGCTGAACATAGCTTTCTCATCATCATTAAGTATTTTTTTTTCTACGTTTCTACTCACGATATATCTTACGATATATATTATAGTCAATCAGAGATGCATTATATCTTACCGGTGGAAAGAAAATCCTTACTTTTATTGGCTATAGCCCACCTACATTTGTATTCATATCGTACAGCAGACAATAAGTGTCTATATAGTTGATAGTTGTAAAAAATCATAATATTAGTTTTGTTTGCGTATCTTGTGGAGTGGAACAATATACTATACTCCTTTGCTGCAATGTTTTACTGCACATGATATGTAACATAAATATATACTTTGATTTATATGATCTGCAGAATGAGTTGCTAATTGCACTTACAACCAGATTACTCCCACCACCAGTAATAAAAAGCTGCAATTTGCAATAAAAGGTAAAAAAAAGTAAAAACGAAGACCTGACCAGTAAAGAGGGAGGGATGCGTGAGCACTGCGTTGCTGAAATTGAAACTTTGCAATTGCAACATTTGAATTTACCTTTTGACAAAGCAAGTTGAAAAAAATCATAAAGTTTTGTTTTTGGGGAGCTTTACTGGTGTTAAGGTTCAATGAGATCATTTGGAAGTTGTCGTAAACTTGTGCTCTTGTGCTCTTCTTGAATAAAGCAAGTGAAATAGAGTAAAAATTATTGACCCCTCTTATTGAAGAGGACAAAATAAATGTAAAGTAAACCTGTAAATGTACTTTCAAAATTAACATTCACAATTGTAAAAAATATATACCCGCCCACACAAAACACCTTCTTAATTTACAAGAAAATGTCGGGTTTTACATGAAAAAACATAAATGAAAATTACATTTTTGACCATGATGATAATGATATGCGGGGATTGAATTGATCCCTGGAGCGTAAAGTAGGTAAAATTTGTAGCAATAATGGCATCATTGCTCAGTTGTTAATGCCTTCCATTTTTTTAAACATGTAATATGTGCCTATGTATTTTGAAGGATGTACTTCACTACCTGATGCCAAACTATTAATGATAATTTTGGCTTAGCATCGCTGCTACTACTACCACCACCACCACCAACACTTCACCTTAAGAAAATATGCAACAAAAGGTGATAAAAGGGGAAATGGAGTGGATTCAGTCAGTCATGATGAACCATGCTGATTAAATTTTCTTGTTAGATGAAAGGTAGACAAACGGAATTCATTGTTTCAGGTATCGCACAACAATGGGTTGATTCCTATCTAATCTTTAGAATTTACTGTTCACTTCATTCATACGAGCAGTATTAGTTCTCTCTAGAGACAAGCACATGATGATGATGCACCTGCTGCTGCTGCTGTAAAAAGGGCTCTACTGTTATTGCCATTTCAAAAAATTTCTTTTCTGTGTTTCTTATACATTGTTATCTAACTAAACAGTGGTGATAAGTCACTCGGATCCTAACCACATTCGATTTGAAAATTTTAGCAAATCCAATAATTTTATATTTGTTGTTAATTTTGTCACAGATTTAAATGAGAAGTAGAGAAAAAGAATTGCTGTTACATGACGATTGGGGTTGGTTGAGAAATTTGCATGTAATTTAGCTTTGGCACTGCTCAAAATAGATGCACCTGCTGCTGCTGCTGCTGTAAAAAGGGCTCTACTGTTATTGCCATTTCAAAAAATTTCTTTTCTGTGTTTTTTATACACTGTTATCTAACTAAACAGTGGTGATAAGTCACTCGGATCCTAACCATATTCGAATTGAAAATTTTATCAAATCCAATAATTTTATTTTTGGTGTTAATTTTGTCACAGATTGAACAGAGAAGTAGAGAGAAAAAATTGCTGTTACATGACGATTGGGGTTGGTTGAGAAATTTGCATGTAATTTAGCTTTGGCACTGCTCAAAATGTGTGTTAAATTTCGAGCACAAAGTGAACTGATAGTTGTAAAAAAGTGTAATTAAGCTAATGTATGCAATATAATAATACGAAGAAGAAAAAATAAATTATCATGTTATTCGTACAGGATCCTTATCCCATCCCTTATCTCTTTGCTCACGACTGCCGCTTTGTGGCTGTTGCTGCTGCGTCTTTCCATTTTTTAACATTTTTACGCAAATTCATGTCTTGTTATCTTATCCATATCAGCCATCTTTATCAGTTTACTATTTCTTCTAGAAATAGATGTGTTTCACCACAACGGTTATCATCAAAAGTTGTTAAATGAGTGTGTGAGAGTGTGTACGTTTTTTGTTATAGCCCACAGCTTTTTGAACTCCTATTGTTAAACTGCCGCCGACTACTGCTGAACATAACTTGAATAATGATAATATGGCTACCGACTGACCGACCTACCTAGCCACTGAATTAAACTTCTTTGTTATTCAGTCATTGCTTTTTTTAGCCAAAGTTCATTAGTAAACTGTGTTCTCTAGGTTCATTTATTTGTTTCATACTTGATTGCGCTGTTATGTGATACTCTTCACGACGACCGTCGTCGCGTGATACGTTTTTTGTTATAGCCCAGAGCTTTTTGAACTCCTATTGTTAAACTGCCGCCGACTACTGCTGAACATAACTTGAATAATATTAATAATGGCTACCGACTGACCGACCTACCTAGCCACTGAATTAAACTTCTTTGTTATTCAGTCATTGCTTTTTTAGCCAAAGTTCATTAGTTAACTGTGTTCTCTAGGTTCATTTATTTGTTTCATACTTGATTGCGCTGTTATATGTGATACTCTTCACGACGACCGTCGTCGCGTGTATTGAAGCCTTGCGTTGTTGAGCTGCAGATTAATCTGATAAATTTAAATTATTAATGGTAGAGGTGACCTCTGCTGATTATTGTGATGCGGTGTTGGTGGTGGTGGCGAAAAAGGGAAGATCTTTTACATTATACTCTCAAATAGAGTGGTAGTGCCACTACAAACGATTAAAATTAATGTGTAATCCGTGTCGCATAAAATGCAGTTTTTTAATCTGATCTGGTGAAGCAGTGAGATGGAAATGGTTTGTTATTTCGGAGTTTCGATCAAATCAATTAACCAATCTTTCAGCTATAATGTCAAATAGCAAAATTGCTGTGGCGTTTTTTACTACTACGAGTTATCATCATGTTTTTCAAGAAGAAACATGTTTGCATTGCTCATGTTGCCGTTCTTTTATTCTCTTATTGACAGTGACTATTACAAAAAGTGATTTGCATGTACTGTCGTAATAACAGTAAAAATTGTTCAAGAAGAGAATTTTTTTATTATAACGTTTTGATGGGCGAGCAGAGTGGCAAGTGGTGACGACAGTGAATTAAGCTAGCTTCCATTTGTAGGAGGAAACCTTGCAGATATTTTATAGAGGATGTTTCCTCAGCAGTTCCTCTCCTTTGTTGTTGGCACTGAACTGAATTAAAAGCTATGCATTTATTCCATTGCACGTCGTGAGTACTTAAATTTGACAACATCATCAACAAAGTCAAGTAGGAAAGGTGTTTTAAATTTGTTAATAAAAGCAGCAGTAGCACACCACTTATCCTTCATGTATTTCCCATGCCAAATAATGGACACAAGTAGCTTGGAAAGCCAAGCGACAAGTGTGGCCCTACTGAAAGGACTATGTTGTCCTTGCTCGTCAGCATCATCGCGACAAAATCATCGTCATCACCGTCGCCCTTCTACCAGAGATGTAACGTTTCTCCATAATAATTATATTAANTATGTTGTCCTTGCTCGTCAGCATCATCGCGACAAAATCATCGTCATCACCGTCGCCCTTCTACCAGAGATGTAACGTTTCTCCATAATAATTATATTAAACTGTTAATTTTTGTGCATTTTATTCTCTCTTAGAAAACTTGAAAAACTTTTCTTTTTAATTATACTCCAGACATTCCAACGAGACCTGGAAGATCCAGAAATGGTCTTTTCTCGTCATCGAGCAGCCGTAATAGCAGGTCATCGATTTCTCTCCAACCATGATGGTGTGTGGAACATGAAAAACTTTTCTTTTCAATTATACTCCAGACATTCCAACGAGACCTGGAAGATCCAGAAATGGTCTTTTCTCGTCATCGAGCAGCCGTAATAGCAGGTCATCGATTTCTCTCCAACCATGATGGTGTGTGGAACCTGCAGAATCTGGCACCTCCACTACCTCAAGTTCAACCACCACCTCTTCCAGCACGTAGGCTAAGTTCTTTCTTCCCACCCATGGAACCTTTCAATGTCACACACCGCGGCTCTGTAGTCAGTAACAGCTCACCACAGCAGCATCAGCAGCAGCAAAGCGCTGGTTCTTCAGGAGATGCAAGTACCTTTTGCAAAAATGGCCGGGAACGAAAACAACGAAAAGAGAATCGGAAGAAAAGAGGAGGAGTAGTAGCACCAGCAGACGAAACACCTTCGCCAACGGATCAAAAGAGTCAAGCACCAAGAGGTTCCAATGCCAGTATTGCATGTCCGTATCTCAGTCCGATTGATGTAGTAAGGAAATTATTAACTGTATTTACTTATGTGTAGTTAGTTTTTTATTGTATAATCAGTATTTTAACAAAATTCAAGTCGAAATGATTTTTTTTCGTCCATTGACATAAAGGCCGCCACAAGTTGGGAATGGGATTTTGGGAATAATGAAACCCTACGTTCTCAACCCCTTACCTCTCCCTCTGATTCAGGGGCTTCAAATAAAGTCAATATCTGGGGAGATCCACCTGTCGTGAAAAAGGGTCTTCTCAAGCAGCAAACGAGAGAAAATGTGGTCGCGCTGGAAAGAGCGCTACTTTATTTTGACAAGAGACTACCTCCATTGCTTTCGACGACTGCGAAACGTATACCGATTTCAAGTTACACTTTCTGCCATGGGTCAATTTATTTACAAACTTAGATTAGCCAATATTGAAGACATACGTTGGGACACTTTTCGCAGCGTTTCAAGAATCGCGTTAACAATACGACACGAAGCAACCATATTTTTACGTTCCTCAGATGACAATGTGGAGGCGTTGTACCATTGGTACACTGTCCTTCAAGAGTGCATCGTAGATGAGCAAAATACGACGTCAAGCCCTCCGTGTATTTAACACGACTTCAGAAGAGGACACGACAAGTAGTTCGGATCCCTCTCGAATTTCTGGTGCCATGTTGTTAAATGACGATCTTAGTCACAACAGTTCGTACACTTTGCCCACGTCATCCCCTTTATCCGCAAGTTCGGGGCAAACTGATATTCATGAAATTTACAAGCGGGTTGGTTCCTTTCACCTCAGTAGTCGTCCTCTAACCAATAGTGATAATAACTCCAAGAAAACTCATTCCCCGCCTGAACCATTACTACTACAAAAGCCGCTGCAGCAACGTCGTGGAAGCACCACTTCGAGTGGATTTTTTCTCGCCGAGCGACAGCCTGCTGCCGTACCGACTCGACCAAAAGCACACATTTTTAACAGATTCCCACTTCCAGCTCTGGATTCCATGAGTGAGATTGATGACTTGGAAATTAACGACATATCTGCAAGTTCGGGGCAAACTGATATTCATGAAATTTACAAACGGGTTGGTTCCTTTCAGCTCAGTAGTCGTGCTCTAACTAGTAGTGATAATAACTCCAAGAAAACTCATTCCCCGCCTGAACCATTATTACTACTGCAAAAGCCGCTGCAGCAACGTCGAGGAAGCACCACTTCGAGTGGATTTTTTCTTGCCGAGCGACAGCCTGCTGCCGTACCGACTCGACCAAAAGCACACATTTTTAACAGATTCCCACTTCCAGCTCTGGATTCCATGAGTGAGATTGATGACTTGGAAATTAACGACATTTTCCAAGCATTGCCAAAACGCTGTGCCAATCCAATGCAAAAGGAAATGGAGGGCTCCTCCTCCGGCACCCAACTATCCATTGACCAACATCAAGCCGAAATCTCAACATTGAAAGAGTCAACGTCAGAAGATTACGATGACATTTATGACCTCGAGGTGGGCGACGACGACAACACGGAAAATACAAACACAACAACAGTTTCTCCACCTCGGTGCGAGTCCAGAGTAACACTTAGGGACTTTGTCAAAGCTCCATGGAGGTCAATGTCTGCCTGCCTTCCAGAAACAGACAACGCCATTGCAGCTCAGGACATTAGAGAGTTGAGTATGCTCACGGTTGTCTGCATTTCCCGTACCCAGCAGAAGACCTCCACTACCCAATCGTTCTGTGTCTGTGGTTTCCGCTCCAGTACCACCACCACCTGGCGTGTTTGGTGGCCGAAAAGTACTACCAACACCATGGACAAAAAATCCAACATTGCAAATCGGAAAAGGAGCTGCTTTTTCCCGATCCAATGTGATTGTTTGTCCTTCAAAAATATCCGACAATATTACATACCTTAGAAGAGTATGATGAATAATAGTATGATAAATATATCATTGATGATGATGATGTTTGTCGAAGAAATGAATAAAATTAAATATTCCTTACAACATGATGATAGCATTTATTGATAATAATTATCCTTAATAATTTGTCTACATACATATACAGTATCGTTGTCAAATTCTCAAAAAAGGCTAAATAAGATTTTTTATATTATTAATACAATAATACCAATATTATATACACAGACTGCATTTTTATCATTTTTCTGTACATAAATTTTTACACATGTTGATTTTTAATAATCATTTACATGCATTTTTTTAAATATCTTAAAACTTTTATATATAATTACTGCCGCTGTTGATACAAAAATGTTATCCTTTTATCATTGTACGCAACAAGATTAACAATATATAATGATAATTAATAGTAATAATAATAAGAAGAAGAAAAGTGACACCAGTAGCAATTTATTATTACTATTATTTTATTAATCAAGTGCATGTGTGTGTGCTCCATCTACTAAAGCATCTCTCGCTCTCTCAGATAAGCACTATTATCGTACAAAGCCTTCACATTCATGATCATGATGCTGTTGATTTTTTGATTATACATTTTGTTTGTTTGCATTCATGCGTGTCATCAACATCAATTTTTTACAGAGACGGAATCCATTCATGCAATATTGTATTCAATTCTTTTTATATTCTTAACAATAATAATAATGATGAGTGTATACTAAAGCTACAATTACTACTTCCCCCAAAAAGTTTAAAGAATAATAGTAAATACCAACCAGCCAGTCATCATCAGCCAGCAAGTTTTTACATCCTGTTTATATTTATATAGAGTATTATAATAATAATATATAAATAGCAGTTTCCTAATCATAATCATAAATCAGTGGTAAGAATATATATATATATCTAGGTATATATTTATAATATATATATAAATTAAAATTTACAACCAACATCTCTGGTTATTTGTTTATATAAATATAAATATACTGCGCATTGAATTCCTACTACTTTTTTGTTTAAAAAATGTGGACGCATATTATACACATGCTTAAAATATTCCCAATATCGTCGACCATTTTTTTTTGGTTGCAGTGTAGTACATAGTAAATTTTACCGGAACACGTTTATTAAATTAAAACACAATCACGTGGCTTTTTTTATATAATCTTCTTTTTTTCTCTGTAGGAGAGTGGTAGTAGTAGTAGTTTTAAAATTAATGCTACACACGCGGCCACAATTTTATGTGTATGTAATTCAATACGATTTATAATTATAATAAATATCAAACATTTACAGGATGAGTGGTGGATTATGACCACATTAATTAAAATGCTAAATTAGTAGGTTTATAATATACACAACTATTATTTATTTATTCATAAAAAGTTTTTAAAATACAAACTTACATTTGGAGAGCTGACGTAAAAATGTTGTGCGATTGTCTGGACAAGTTCCCCCACAAAAACTTGCTCAGATTCTCAACACAATTAGTTCAATTTAAAAAACACGCGTGTAGGTAGGTAGAATATATATATAAATGATTCACATTTCAAAGTACTACTCTTTTCTTTTCTAATTAATTATGTATGTATCAATAGTACATCTAAAGACTACACGCGTATAATATAGTAATGTCCTATCTACACACTAATAATACCTCATTTCTTTGTAGTTTGCCGTAGTGTAAATATTAAAATGTACATCAAATTCTAAATGCAAATAATCTTATCATTACAGTATCATTGTTATTAGCTTTCCTTGGTACATTAGAGAAAATGTACATGAAATTTTTCTTTGCCTATTTTAAATGTATATATACAACAAACAAACAAGTTAGTTAAAGTACATCATTGGTAAACTGTTTCATCATCTTTCCACTTTATATACAATTATCTATATAGTGTGTATAATTATTTAGCTAAATAAATGTCGACATTAAGAATAATTGTACTCACTTATAGAGATTTTTAAAAAAAACACTAGTTTTAACACACACTGCAAAAAGTGTTGTGTGGGCCGTTGTAAAAGTAGCAGTAGTAGTAGTAGCCCTAATAATAGTCGTTAACACTTGCACAGACGCACACGCACATACACACAACATCACTTTTTATATTGGAAAGTAACCAAAATACAAATAACTTTACGTACGTATTATTCACGTAATATATTGTCAGTTTTGATTTGGCTATGTACACAAGAAGAAGA
>JAANSP010004272.1:0-10369 GCA_036850745.1 Homidia socia
GTTGCTTATTTATTTAAAAAAAGACTTATCATTATCATTATTATTCCTTCAAGGTATCTCACTTAATAATAACAATAATATTATTATTATTATTGTTATATTAGAACTTGAATGGATGGATGGATGTAATACTTGTGTAATATATTAATTTCAACCGGACAGAAAGAGAAGCTCTATATACCTAACCACTAGAAGGAGCAGAAGGGCGAAAAAAAAGTATGCTAAAATAAAATAAATGCAGTGCTTTTTATTTACGATAAAAACCCAAATTAGCATACAGAGCAAAAATTGACAAGGGATGATATTGATTACCGTTTAGTTTCTCCGTATCATGTTGTAACTGATATAAAGAGTTTATAAGTAGTAGTAGTAGCAGCAGACTAACATGGTTTTCAACTGTCCCACAACAACTTCTTTTTTTTAAATTGATCTTCACTGATCATTTATTGGTGGTGAGTGGTGAGCTTGATTTTTTAAAAATCTTTTTACGTTCTCATCGTTTGAATAATGTGTAATATGTATGTTTAGGTATAGGTAATGTATGAATTCTAAAAAGGGACGTGTCTTCTGCACTACTACAGCAACATGTTAAATGCGACGTTTTGCATTGAGTTTGTTTCTTTATCTGTGTGTACTATGTACTATTACAGCTATTCAGATTTTGATAATGAATCCAGCTGTGGTTTTTCCTGTTGTTGCTACTACTTGTTGATGATCAGGTACAGGAATGTTATAGCTGGTGATAGTAAATGTCATGATGAAGGGTAACCGGAACAACAAACCGCCCATGTGAAGATTGCAGAACGCACACAAATTTTTTACCTTTTGTCAAGATGAAAAAAATCATAATGTGTGTCTTTTTTGAAAGAGTGTGCTGGCTGTATATAAAGGATAGCAGAGAGAAGTAAACTAAAAGAGAAGATGTAGAGGCACGCACACACACATACAATCTCTCTGTTGATGTCACCGTGATTTTCTCTTGAGACTTTTGTTGTTACACTGGCAGGAAAATATGCATGTTTGCATGTCAGTGGAAAAGAAAAGAAACAATTTATTTTATTGACTGCAAATTCCATTGAAAAACCTGTACTCTCTTGTCATTGTCTGTGTGCTGTTCATTCTCAAAGAGGTCCCGGTGCCCATTACCTAAATATCGTACGCTTAAAATGACAACTTTTTTTTTCAAAAAAAAAGTTCATGTAACGTAACCATGGGAGGCTCAGCTAGGACTACTAACTAAGCAATAGTAATAATAATAACAATAATAATGGTAAGAAGGAGACGAATAATAGGTAATACGACATTTACGTAGAATAATATATTTTAGCTTCAATGATGATGATGGTCAAGTTCTGTTTTTATGATGGAAGATTTTATTTAAAAATTATACGCAGTACTGGGCTGTTCAACTGGGACTCTGGGTCTGGGCTTTTTCTCATGGGCCGACTTTTTTTCTCCTTCTTCCCACTATTTATATTTATCATCATGCGTTAAACCGATTCTTGGGACGGATTGCTTTTTAGTTCATTAGTCTTGTTATTAGAAAAAAGAAGTTTAAAAAATAATCTTTCTTGCTCCTGTTGTTCACTAGGTGCGTACGTGCTTACGCACGTTCATGACTATGAAATTGAGATTAACAATTTACCAAAAAGATTTTTTGAATTTATTTTTTATTATTCGTCAGAATGAAAAAGCGCATCTCTTTCACTTGATCATCATCATCCTCGTCATCAGTTTGTAACTGAATGCTCGCGCTTAATAGGACATAAATAAAATGAAATGAAACCGGTGCGTCCATTGATATCGTCAAAAGCGGAATAAAAGAATACGTTTTTAAAAAGTTGTTACACTAAATTCAACCATCAGCACTCACTCAGCAGCATCATTATTACGACGATATTCACATAATTGCAACTAGAAGTTATGTAAAGTTGTTGGGGGAATTCAAGTTTATTTAATGGCTACCAGTTAACCATTCCGAAAAGAAAGAAAAGAGAAAAAAATATATAAAAATAATAAAAACGAAGGAGTCAAAAATAGATTGAGAAAATTAGTTCAATACACAGGCAGAGAAGAAGGGAGAGAGAGAGAGAGCAAAAACTCAAGTATGATGCACAGGTATGAAGTTTTAGTATTTTTTGAAAAGATAAGTAGAGTGTTAAAAAGATGGGCATAAATAAGAGTAGGACGGCAAAGAATTTGAAAGGGGAAAGAAGAAGTAAAAAGAGCGTGTAAGAATTTAGGAAGCTACTACAAGAGAGGAGAACTCCATCACTGACAATAGAATTTTTTCCATAGTTCATTCAATAACTTGCAGTAGCAGCAGCAGCCTGTCTAAAAAAGATAAGTAGAGTGTTAAAAAGATGGGCATAAATAAGAGTAGGACGGCAAAGAATTTGAAAGGGGAAACAAGGAGTAAAAAGAGCGTGTAAGAATTTAGGAAGCTACTACAAGAGAAGAGAACTCCATCACTGACAATAGAATTTTTTCCATAGTTCATTCAATAACTTGCAGCAGCAGCAGCCTGTCTGTAGTAGTAACGCACATTATCGAATCGAAATGTAGAGTATAATAATATATTAATATATTATGTGCCTCTGTTATATCCATCCTTGACGTGTGTGCATCCTTATAAAAAACAGAAATCTCATCTCTCAAGGCACACATTTTATGATGATAAACGCACGTAAATCAAACCGAGAAACTGGTACAGAATGACGGAAGGTGAGGAAGAGCAAAGAGGAGCGGAGCTGAGAGAAACTGAATGAGAACAGTTCATGAACAGCAGCAGCAGCAGCAGAGAGTAAAGGAAATAATGGAAGCAACACTGGAATGTAGAAAGGTTTTTATTATTATTACGTTTGATAGTTAGTAGTAAGTATCTACTATAATATCAAGCATTATTATTACAATTTTTTATAAAAGATGGAGAATATCGAAAACCTCAACAAAGAATGTGAAGCCAGAGAGAAATAGAGAGAGAGAGAGAGATTTTCTCATTGATGCTGTTGGTAAAATTGAAAGAAACATGCAACAGTTGTTCTCCGAAGAAACTCATTCATAAAATTTTTCCTTATTTTTTACCTCCACATTCATCATCGTATACTTTCACAACTTGAGAGAGGGAGTGAGATCAGAGTAAGTGACTTACCTCAGATCTATAGATAATTGCGTTCTCCATTGTTTCAAAAATACTTTGGTAAAATGAAAATTAGAAAATGATTTTTTTCTTCGTGAAATCAACAGACAATACTCTTCTTCTTTTTTGGCTCGAGCGGCTTGTCCAAACTCTTGGAACTAGAACTAACAAAGTATTTATATATTTTTTCTTTTAATATTATGCATTCATCCGCATCCGAATGCAATGGCGATGATAATTCATGTCCTATAAATACACTATTTTTATTTGATATGTCCCGTTCCTAATATTTTTTTTTACTTTATTGAAAGCCATTATCATCTTCATCATCGTCATCCTTTCAAAAGATTATTCTTAGTATGCTTTGTATAAAGAGACTCTGCTTTTTTCAAGTGATATTGCGTCACCCAAGTAAGTAATGTCTAGTAGAAGGGGAAGAAGAAACACCTGGTTGTTTTGCTGGCTCCTTGCTAATAAATATATACTTTTATTTGTCGAGGAGGAAAAAATTGTTACTGGTTTCCTCTTGCTTTAATGCTGTTCCTTCTCGGTTATTTATTTATTATAAAATCTGTGCAAGTTTGCATTATTGCAGTTGCTGCAGAAGAGGGAGACTTGAGGCCCTTTCCTTTTTTATATCCTTCCTATTAGACGAGCTTGTTCCTTCTTTTCAACGTGACAAGAAACGGAACGGGAAGGAGACCGGTGTGTTCCTTTATATTTATCCACGTGGCAAACTGTTCATTCTCTTTTCATTATTATACCAAAGAATGAATAGCTTTGTGTGGGGATTCTTTAAATAAACCAAAAAGATGTTTTATTTAGTAAGTTGAGAAAATCCTACGGCAGTAGCATTGCTACCGAGTAGAATTGTACAGAGCATTTGACGCTAACAATTTATATATATTTTTTGCATCTTGTGCAGCAGCAGGAGCAACAAGAAAAGAGAAGGTATACATCATCATCATTATTTAGAGGTGAAGACAAAGCCAAAGTGGGACCCTTCCTAAACGGCTTAGTTTATAGAGAGGGAAAGAGAGATGTGTGATGTGTGCAAGTAAAAATTTTCATTAAAACTTTTTCGGTCTCTCAGTTTCACTTTCAAGTTTTTTTCCTCCTCTTCTTCTTCAGATCAAAAGCATTTTTTCTTTGTATTGAATTCTCTCGCGAGGTCTCATTATTATGGAAATCATGAAATGCTGCCTCTTTTATACAAAAGCGAGAATAAAAGAATGCTGATGGATAACTCCGTGTGTGCCGTGTGTTCCATACCATCATCATGGTCGTGTCCTCCTCACATCACCGTTTTTTTTCTACTCACCTTAACAACCAAGCACACCGCACCAGTTGAAACTTTGGACATCTGCTCCAGGAGAGAATTTCATAAAAGTTACTTATTTTATAACAGCTTTTTAATCAGCAAGCAACGCGCACAATAAGCGCTCATGGTGATTTTGTTTCATTCGAATAAATAAACCATGCCATATAATAGTTTATATAACTAACCAGTTATATACATTATACGTGTAATTATTAGTCGAAAGATTTATAAAATTCCAACGATGATGTTCAAACATGGCACGAAACAAGTCAGCTGGACAGTTGCTTGAAAACTGTGAAGTCTTCAGCAGCTCAGCTAGTCGGTCGGCCAGTGTTTGTGAAACTTCAGGAAGCGTTTAAATAAGGGTGGAGTCGAGTGAATTATGAAGTGAGTTTCAAAAGATAATGAATACAAAGTATGTACATTTATTTGAATCAATAGTTGCTCGTAACAACAGCGCAAGAAAAATCCAAGGATAAATAACCCTTTAAAAATTGATATAAACCCGTCTTTTCTATGCAAAGAGTAAAATAAAATGCAACGGAACTACAGTAAAAAACGAGAGAAAATTATGTGTCCACAAGTCCACACTCCGCACACATACAATCTAGTCCCAATATTTGTATTTTTTAAATACAAGTTGGCCTGTAATGGAATGGAGATACAAATCTACAAGAAATGCTGTGTGGACTAACGATGAGTGGATAAATCCGGTCCTGCTGCTGCCGTGTGTGTGTTTTTAAGTCTCTTTTCTTTTAACGTCGTCGGCCAACAAGAATGAATGGCGGAAGATTGTTGCTTGCAAGTAGAGTTGGCGAAATGTTGTTTTTCCAAAGTTTTTTTTTCTTTTTCCCAAGAAATGCTGAAAAAGTGGAGTTGGCGTGTTGAATGTTGAATGGTGGTGGTGTCGGTGTGGTGGGATGGGTGCCACTGTGCCACACACAGAGATTTGCTTCCCACAATCGTCCTACCATACTACCATCTCTCATTTCACCCTGTTGACTTAAAAAACAAGCTCTCCCTCCCGAGATTTTTCAATCTGCCCTTTGCTTGCTTTCAGATTAGCTACTTGCTTACCAACCAACCAACAAGCCAGTATTATTATCATCATCATCCAGTCCAGTCAGTAGTTGCTGCTGTTGTCGTCGTTTCCAACTTGAATTCAACAAGTTTGACTTGAGCAACAGGCTGCTGCTGTTGTTTTTCACGAAAGAAGCAACAAGTCTTTTTTCTTAAAGCTCCTTAAATAATAATAAAAAAACTTGCAAGTGTTCACGTATATTTATATAAATATATGTGCTCACTTTTCCAAATTGAAACCATCCTAAGATGGGATGGAGAAATGCATTCTACAAAATTCGCCTTGAAATGGATAGTTTATCTAGGTATTTCCCTATATTTTATTGATTTCCTTTGTTTGAGATTGCAAGTCTTGTAAAAGTTTTCCCTTGCCAAACACCAGCATGGATGAATTTGTAATAATAATAGTTGTCAGGCGCATGCTAAAAATCATACTGCAATGACGCAAAAATATCTTTGTGTTTTTTTCGCGTCGAGCTTTTCACTTTCCCGAATATTTATGCACGTTTAAAAATGTCCAAAGCTATTTTAATTACCATGACCTTGTTGTTTGCTGGTGCTGTTAAATTGTTATCCTAGATGAAGCACAGAGACGTAATTGTGACGTGCTAATTCACCAAGAGATCTATCCACCTGTTTGTGTAAATGATTTTCTTATTCGAAATGAATGGTCATTTCGTGACCTGTAAGAATCGACACTAATTTGCATATTTTTTGTGAGTGCAAGTGCTAAATAACTAAAAACTGAACAGGCAGACAGGCAGTCCGTCAGAAAGCAGAGAGCAGCAACAAGTTGCGTGAGAAATGCTCATTTTCCTCACTAGTTTGACCGATTCCTCTTTAGTGAAAACATTCCTTTTTCCGACTAGTTTTAACTCTCACTCTCTCCTCTCTTGTTGCATCATATTGGCATAACGCCACCTGCAAAGTTACGTACAGATAATCTGTTTGCAGGATTTTTTTGAAATTGACTTGGAATGTTTTGGCGTTGGGTTGGGATTCTATCCCAGAGAAATGCTTCTGGTTTCTCTGGCCTGCCTGTGTGCCTCTCTCATTTAGGGAGCATGAGGGAGATAGTGAAGACGACTCACCACATAGGACAAAACTGTTAGTGCTTAAACAAGTCATAAATTATTTGTGCTCCAATTCAGCGTAACTTCTAATTACCAATGTTTTTCTGCACGACTTCAATGTATTTTGTAGTATCTACTTAAAGATGATTCATTTGCATGCACGTTCAATATTTCATGCTGGTAGCGGACGGACGGAGAAAATATTGACAATGAACTTGTGTGCACTCATTCACGCTTGTTATTGTTATTATTATTGTAGTACGGCTCTACACGTTTGACATTTTGCACCATTAAAATGTGTTTGAAATCCGCTTCTTCTACCAGAGATGATTCCTGTCGTTTCGCATATTATTAATGCGTATTTTGCTTTCAGCGGCAGAAACAATTTTTTAGGATACAACAGTTGTAATAATAAGTAGTGATGATGGTGGTATGGCAAAAATGTAAACTCAAATATACATATCATCCAAGAGTATGGGAATGAAATAAAACATTTTTAAAGAGTTACCCATCCCAAAACTGAGAAAGGCATATATGAATGGTTCGTCGTCGTAGAGACCTTGTTGTTCAGCAATTCATCTGCTGTTTCTTTTTTTCCATTCCGAAACATACATCGTGGGAAACATGCTCTCCAGCAGACAAGAATCATGTTATCATGATCTTTTTTTTGAGGTATGCATCATCCCATGCTCATACAACCGTAAAATTTGTTATGGTATGTAATGTGTACCTATGCATAAAATACAGTTTGCTGCAATAAGCATTTTGATACACATGCCTTAAATTCTGTTAAAAATCTATACCTATATAGATATTTCTATTCGGTAAAATAAAATTAGTAGAGACATAAAGGGGAAAATTACACTCTGCTTTTTGACCATTTATGTTGACATTTTTTATTTATGTGTTGGTTTTAATGGTCAGTGCCGATAATGAATTTTTTGCCGTGACGTTTATGCACAAGAGATAGGGAGAGATGAGGATTAAAACGGCAACGCCAAGATGAGGATTGTAATTTGTTGAAAGAAATGTGTTTCACACTTGATGACAAACAAGTTTTACACAAAGCGTACAAGCATGCATGCATTTAACATAATTAAATTGGCATAACTCGGCAAGTTTGTTTACGGGTTGTCATCATGCTTGTCACAGACGCAGACACTCAAATATGCCATATGAAAAATAAATCTGATGTTGGTGATATTATTAAAAAATCCTTTAAAGCATTATATTGGCAGTTCAAACGTCCCCATACTAGCATTTGCTAGCTGCTGACGCTTTTTTGGTATCCTTCTTGTTTTTAGACACTGTAGATTTATTGCAGCAATACTGACCACACGCACCAGTTTAGTGTAAAAAAAGTGCTAAAGATCCAGCCAGATCTAGTCCTTCTGGTCGTCGTCGTATATATTTTAAATTAAAGCATTTAAGATATATATTGAATAATCTGTCATCCTCTTTGTAGCTCATAAATAGCGTTTTTTGCACTTATATATTTAATGAGATCATAATAAAATGACAGACCAGCAAAAGTAGACACAAGTACCACAACCTGAAAAAGACTTGCTGACTGACGGACATGGTTACGAGTATAACAACGACATATGTGAATAGTAATGAGGATTGATGACATCATGTCGATACAATATAATTACCATTCTTTTTATCGATTTTCTATTGACTAGTTTATTACCTTTCCTTTTTGTGACATGTAAAAAATCTTTTTTCATCTTTTATCTCTTCACAAGACTATCCTTTAAATACGCCTTATAAATATAAATAAATGTATGTATATTTAAAAATTCTTCAACCTTCCTATACATGTACATTATATAATTATCGCTTATGAAAATCCTTCTTCTTACACTGCTATTTTCCATTTTTGTAAATAGATCATAATTTCGGAATTCATCTACCAAGTATCATTGCATCCGCATCCATTGCAGCAGCGTTGGCTCCTCACATTGGTCCACAGAGTATGGAAGAAGTCATGCAGACCATTCATTTTGCAACCAATATTGAAATGGTAAGTATACGATGCTGATTGCTGGCCTGGCAACGATAATAATGTTGAAAAGGAGGATTAATGAAATAAATCCTTTTCATTATTTTTCAATTGAATAAATATTCATCAGACTTCTTTTCCTCTTTTTTTCTTTACAATTTTTAAGTCTTCATTACAACTTCATTCCCTTTTTTGTCTCTTCAATTATCTGTGAGAACACTTGTGTAATTAAAAATTTTACAGCACACTTTCCAATTAACCGTTGTATTAAAATTATCATAATATTTCCTGCTAAATCATTATTACCACCATCTCTCTAGCTATCCAACGCAGCAGGATTAAAAGTACTCTCATCGTCTGCGTTACAGCAAGAGGGGGAAATGCGTATATTATTGTTCCTAGGTCAGGAACATTTCAATTTAAAAGAAATGAATTATTTATAGCGAATCTGCTGTGGCATAGAACGCGCTCATCAGAGTTCTTAAGTAGTAGTGGTTGTACTCACTTTAAAAAAAACTCGGTCCAAATTATGTAAGGTCAGTGTGGGAAATGTTTTTTGAAGCGTACATTTTGCTTTTTCTTTTTCCTCCTGTGTGTCGAATATACACTTAAGAGCACATATAGGGTTTTTATGGCACACTTCAGAAAGGTCATATCCCTTGTTATACTTTCAAGTGCCCTTCATCGAATTACACAAACGCCACTTGGTGCTCAATGTATTACTCACTTTAAAAAACTCGGTCCAAATTATGTAAGGTCAGTGTGGGAAATGTTTTTTGAAGCGTACATTTTGCTTTTTCTTTTGCCTCCTGTGTGTCGAATATACACTCTAAAGAGCACATATAGGGTTTTTATGGCACACTTCAGAAAGGTCATATCCCTTGTTATACTTTCAAGTGCCCTTCATCGAATTACACAAACGCCACTTGGTGCTCACATGACGGATTTACGCTGGAACAAGTGCGTTGAGGAATGTCATTGTGAGAACCTCATTTCTTGTTATACGATTATTATTATTTTTGTTTCCTCACGATTTTACATTGTCGGCAAAAGTGAACAATGCTCAAAAAAATATGCAATGCATTATTATCGTTAAAATAATTCACATTTTTGTGGGCTATTACATGGTCGAATTGAAATAAAAAGAAGATGCTCACATGTACGTACTATATAGCAATAACCATTCATTTTATGACATGACGATAACTGTATCCCGTCTTTGCATGATTTGTTCGTGTAGGTCACGTATTTTTCATTCATGTTCTTGGCTCTCATATTTACATGCTGGTAAGTACTTTGTTGAAAATTTGAGATGATGAACATGCGTACTTGTTGTTGTTGTTGCTGATGATGATGTTGTTGTGCGCGTAATTCCTGGTATTTTTAATGAATGGGGATTGAGAAAAGGAACTTGAGGAGGAGTGAGATATTGTTTTGTGAGATTTTTGCTTAAATAGGTTCATATTTATGGACAAGTATTTACAACATCTTCTCTGGACAATTCATTCATTCATACATTCTGTTAGTATAACATCGGAACACACACATGCTCGCATGCAGAGTTCAACGAAATATTCTGTTTTTCTGTGGGAGAGAAAGAAAAACCAGATCCATGAATGAATGAATTAGTAGATTCCTTACAAGGAAACTTGCTAGTTGTAGCTTGTTGTATTAAAGTGGCGTAGTGTAGTGGAATGTAATAGTGATGTAAATTAGAAGTCACACCTTTTCTCATTCATTCATTCTTTTTT
>JAANSP010004273.1:0-10369 GCA_036850745.1 Homidia socia
ATTTTCGGTATTTTAGCACAATGCATTTATGCCATCCCGGAAAATTCTCCATATACCAGTTTGATGCATGGTACTGAATTTATCTTGAATTCAAACTAATAATTTTTTTTTAAATCTTTTATTTTCATTTCTTAAGTTCTGCACAATAAGAATAACTTTTTACTGTATATATAAAATGTATATAAATGCAGGTGAATGCTCCAACCTGAAAGAATATTGTCTGCGAGTGAAAGAACAACTCTGGCCGGACTGGGACGATTGTCTTGCAAAATGATATTAATAATATTGTATTTTAAGTAACAGTATTAAATTTAATATTTTTAAGTCAAATTTTAAAGCTTTTATCATTTTCAGATTTCATATTATTTCTATTTATAACCTAATTGTATTATTACACACCGGTTCTGTGGAGTGGTTCTAATTTTAATCACATGTATAACATGACATGTAAATGAAAACAACTAGCAGAACTGGAAACAGCAGAAAATTAAAACCAGCAACCCCACTCGCTCCATTATAATCCCATATTTCAGTACCGAACTCGTAAGTGTCCAAAGTCCCATTGATGATGCTCATGGCGTTTTGAAACTGTGTGTAATTCAGCGACTGATAGACGCTCTCAACCAACTGTGGATCCGTTTCGTTGTAGCTAATCAAAAACTTTTCCCATTTGTCATTGAGGGATAGGGGCTTAACGTCAGATGCTCCGGCAGCAACAACAGCTGCACTTCGTCGTTTTCTGTCGCTTTGATGATGATCTGAATGCTGAAGCACATTTCCCAATTTTGACAGTGACTCCAAAAAAGCCTTGTTCATCTTGGCCATGCGTTCATACACCTTTTTGTACGCCGTTTTGATAGCGGTTCCAAAATCTTTTGCATGCTGCACTCCAGCATTTAGGGTGTCTTTTGCCAACCAAGTAGCACTGAAGCTCCACATGCCCAATTCGTGGAAAGCGGTTGATGACTTGTAAAAGTACTCGTCACTAAGGGATTTTTCCATGTCACTGTCACACTCTGGATACTTTTTCTGACATTCTGCTTCGCACAAATGCCCCGTCATATAAATTGGCTTGGTTTTGGCTATGTTCGTTTGTCTTGTTGTGATTGTAACAAGCCAAACTTTCTCCCTGGTAGTATGCCTTGACAAAATCTTGATTTTCAGGACTATCGTCTGATAACACGTCTGGATAGTCGGATCTCGTTTGACCATTCAAACCATCCTTGCAAGATAGCTCACAAAGCACACGTTTTGTGCAAGCACTACTAATGCCCATACCCAGACTTGTCTCTGTAACTTTTCGAAACCATTTCTGACGACTTTTTTGAATGTCGTCTCGATCTGAAAATAGAATTTTTTAAAGACAAAAATATTTATGGGGAAACTAAAAAAAATATTGAGATGCTTTTGAAATATTATTGTTGCTTGAAGATAATCAACTTGCATGGTAGCTTGCAGCAAATGTGGATTGTATTGCCATCCTCGCATTCGACGTTTCTCACGAGACTTCTGCCGTCCGTACCCATGCATGGTTCATGAGAACCACTGCAAAACAAAACGCACTTTTTCAGAATGTTTAATTTGAAATTTTATTAGTATACATGATATGCAGTGCTTACACAATACAGCTAATACTGACTGCGTTTAAAAAAGTCTACTTACGTCCTAGAGAACTTGAAATAACATTTGTTGTACATACAGTCTCCAGCACCCATAGCTGTTGTCATAACTGTTGCTAATATGAAGACGGCCACTGAACACAATTTAAATCTAGACATTATTACCATTTTTGCAAGGACTTTATCAAGTACCGTCTCAAGCTCTACCGATTTTTTTCAACAATATTTTTGCTAGTGAGAATTTACAAAAATAGTCCCTGGTTAACTCCCCCAAAAAATTTGTTCAACTTGCCTTTGTCACTTTTCTTACTTTTCTGAGCAATGACAAGTTTTGTACTACCCATTTTATCAAGTGCTCTGGTCAAATATAATCTGTTTGAATGTGTATTCATTCAGTAAATACGCCGAATGACTGGAATGTGTAAAGGACAACGAAAAATGAATAAATCCAACCTTTTAGGCCCTCTGACTTATTCATCATATTACACTTTACACTGCTTCGAGTTCCTGTGTGTATAAAATAGATACAGAGGATAATAAAATTGTCGACTTTTGAACCGGCTAGTTAAAACTACTTATATGCATGATATAAATAGAAAGCTTCTGCTTAATGCTTACCTACACATTGTCATCTTTACGTTATCATCAGTATTATTTCCATAAAGGAAGAAATAAAGAGAAGCAAATAAGAAGGTTAGTGTCAAAACAAGCCGTTTCCTGTCAGCAAGTCGTAAAATAATGTGCATACGACGTATCTAACTTAATCAGCTACTTTGTGTATGTATTTTTGACGAGTTTGGCTAAAAATCTTTTTTGGTAAAATTCATGGAGAATGAAAGGAGAAATAAGACAATTCAGAATTTGGCTTCTCGTGTTGACTATAGATATAAGTCAGCTCCAGTTACATTTACTTCCATCATCGGTCAATATATTATGCAGGCATTCATAGAAAACGTTATTTTAGCAAACTCTTGTGTTCTCGCCATGAGTCATGATTTGGGATATTTGCAAGGCGCCATATTATCCATGTCAGCGATAAATATCATTGATTCTTTATACGATATTTTCGGTCTAAAAGAAAATATTTAGAAAAAAGTCTTCAACACATTTTTGCATTACCAAAAATACGACATAGATCGAGAGGACGGAGGGGTCAATGAAAATTATCACAATTGATGAACAATAAGAGAAGAAAATTATTTTGCTACTCTTGCCGAACAGAATTTTTTTTGCATAATAGGGTTATGTTTTTTACGTAATAAAATTACAAATAAACAAGCCAACTGAAGCGAATTTTTAAACCTGAGCCGCTTATACCATTTAACAGACTAATAAAAAAAGTTGAAAATATAATGAAACTTGAAAAACATTATTTTTAGTGTTGTAAATACAGTTGCTATTGTCATGTCATGTATACTAACCCTTGGCATTTTCCGTACTGGATTCTGTTTTTAAAAAACAACTTGATGACAAAAAAAATTCTGCATAGGTGGTAATTTTAAAAAATTCTTGCAATAAATGTAAAGAGATAACTGCCATGATATGCTTTTAAATGCACAACCAATCTAATTCTTTATTTAGAAAAACAACTATATCTTCTTCCAAAAAATATTACGACTTTACAATAACTACAATGGTATTCGCAAGCTCTACTTTTTACTCTTATATTTCACTTTTTGTTGATCAAGCATTTTCTTCGTTTGCTACATATGTATTTAAATATGGTGTCACATTCCTCATCTCATTTAAATCCTGGTATAACTTTTCCTTTTGGCCTGTGTTATTTTTCTAGTGGACTTTCGTATTTTTCTTCATTAATTATCCAGCTGTCTTCAAGTACGTAGATTATTAGAATGACGCAGATTGGTGCACGCTGCCCAAGTGCAAATTCAAGTGTTATTTTTTCGGCACCAACTTTACTGAACTGAAAAAAATAAGGTATAAGGTCATCATATCAAATAAAAATGACAGTAGGAAACATATGAATACGTGTTTAATTCATTTCTTTAGTGAATAGGTACAAGTTAACTTCAAGTTTTTATTTTTCACCATTTTATTACTCGTACCTTTTTCATAAATATCACGCGGTATATATAAATAACATATTCCTATTCGTATGAAAGTTTAGAAAAAAACTACTGTGTAATATTCAAAATCACAAGATTGCTTTGTGTGCTCATCACCGGTTTTATTATTATCACCTGCATGCAAACAGCATTTTTTGTTAGTCTTACCGTCTCTTTCTTGCACCTTTTTTGACATTCTCGCATAAAAATGCCTTTATTCTACATTACGGACAATTTCTACCATGAACTTAAGTTAGCATCAGTCATGACGAGGCCATGTATATTTTTATGCAGAGCAGATTCTATTCAATGTGTTTTATCATTTTATCAATTTATCATAGGCAATGTATATTTTTATGCAGAGCAGATTCTATTCAATGTATTTTATCATTTTTTCATTATCATTATCATCCGTACCATAAGAAGTAAGCCAAACAAAAAAAACAAATGATGGAAGATGGAATCCTTAACACTTGTTTGTATTCGGTATCTGTCTATGAATGATAAAAGAAAAAATCATAAGCATAAAAAATGCTGCTGCTTTTAGTGGAGAAATAAAATATTACAATCAGTTGTCTACCCTAATATTTGTCATAAAAAACTGATTATACCACTTAACAAGTTGCGGTTGCGGATTGCATTATATACTTCTACCCAAAACATCAAATGTGCGGTTTGTGGAAATGGAAATATACATACAAAGTTGTAGTTAATGCGATGCTCTTGTTAAAAAGCGAAAAAGTATTTTCCGTTCCATTGGTGCACTCCTGTAAATCCAAATTATACCTACCTAACTATGCGCATTCAAACAGAATATTATTTTGACCATTTTCGTTATCAAATGCTGCTGCTGTTAGTGGAGAAATAAAATATTATAATCGGTTGTCTACCCTAATATTTGTCATACAAAACTGATTATACCACTTAACAAGTTGCGGTTGCGGATTGCATTATATACTTCTACCCAAAACATGAAATGTGCGGTTTGTGGAAATGGAAACACATACAAAGTTGTTTTTAGTGCGATGCTTTTGTTAAAAAGGGAAAAATATTTTTCGTTCCATTTGTGCACTCCTGTAAATCCAAATTATACCTACCTAACTATGCGCATTCAAACAGAATATTATTTTGACCATTTTCGTTATCAATTGTAGTCCATTACATTACATTCCATTTATTCATTCCAAGAACAGTTATCACAACACAAACAAGCAGATTAGCATTGCATTGCCACCTCCATAATATACAGTAAAATATTTTTTACGCTTAATTCCGTTTTAATAGCTTAGAAATAATTTTCTGCCGCTTGTGCATTTTACTTCAAACAGTTTTTAAATACCCATTTTTAATTAGTTTAGATTAGAAAAAGTTTTATAGTTTTTAAAAGAAAATGGCTGCAAAATTAGATGAATGTCAAATATCTTGGAAAAGTGTGTCAACACTTGCGGTGCTGGCAAGTTTCCTGATTTTTATTGTGAAGCCATTAATTGAAAAGCTCATGCTACAAAGAAAACTGTAAGTTGTGACTAAAATTAAATAAAGTTGTTGACAATTTGGCTAGGACTTTTTGGGAATCAATTTATTATTAATTTATTGCCATTTTATCTTGTGTTCAGAAACCGATGGAAAAAGACTCCAAAGGATACCATAATTCTACACGGGTTTCCTCCAGTAAAGTCTATTCCAAATATGTCTCCTTTTGTGCTCAAGGTGGAAACTTACCTGAGACTGGCAAATCTGGGATACACTGTAAGATTATCAAATTTATCCAATGCACAGAATATTTAGTTATTTGTCTACGAAATTTACTTTTAACCGTTCGTTTTTGTGCTCATTTTTAGTGGGACAGAAAGGATTACTTTGGTCCAAAAGGAAAATCTCCATGGATTTCACTGAATGGGCATCATGTCGCCGATTCAGAGTTGATTATTCAGTATTTAGGAAAGTTAGTACTCCAAACATTTTTTGCGTTTAACAGCATATAGTTTTTTTACAAAGGCAATTCATTTTTTATCCAATAATTTATTTCAGGAAATTTGAGAAAGATTTTAGCCAAAACACGTCCGAAGATCAACTTGCTACTGCTCGTGTTGTGAGGACAATGCTAGAAGAGTATTTCACTTGGTAAGTAAATTAATCATATATCTTGTTGATTTATTTAGCATACGATTAGATATTTGTTTTTTTTGGTGGATTTAAATAATTGTTTTTTCCTACGGTTTTCCTGCAGTGCCATTGGTCTGGAGAGAATGGTTTATAATGATCGCCAAGCCTTCAGCAAACTCGCCGATATCCCCTTGGTATTTTATTATTACATGCGCTACATGATTCAAAGCCGATATTGGGATCAGGGGATTGCCCGTCATACCCAGGAGGAAGTTACAGATATTATGACCAAGAATCTAAAAGCCGTGTCCACACTTCTAGGAGGAAAAAAGTTTTTCGGTGGGGAAGAGATTTGTGAGCATGATTGTGGGATTTTCGCAGTACTTGCTCAGTGTCTTTGGGGCTTACCTGAGAATACTCCTTATGAAAAGTTGATGAATGGTATGATTAATTGTTTATTTGCATTTATTTTTGAATACAATTGTTTCACTTACTTTTAAACGTCAAAAGCTTGTTTTTAAATTAAATATTTGATGTGGGAAACGTCATTCTCTTTCTGCTTTGCAGGTGAATGCTCAAATCTGAAGGATTACTGTCTACGAGTCAAGGATAAACTTTGGGCTGATTGGGATCACTGTCTGGCAAAATAAACTCGCTACTGTACTGGGTTTCCATTTAAAAGTTTTAAATATAAATTTTAAAAGTAAATATTCGGCTTAAAAAATCGTCGAAACTGTACTTTTAGGATAAAATATAAGCATAAAACTCAGTTTTTAGCGTATATTCTGTAAGAACAATCAAATAATTTTCTCTATTTTACAAAGCCAAGCATAATAGTACAGTCAACTAAATATGTTTTTTAAAAATATTTTAGCTTCACGTAAACATTGATTTATCACGTTACCCCAAATAATTAAATTGTCGCCATTACTAATTGCTCGCAAAAGCTCAAACAAGTGAACACTCCACTGTAATTTATAAACGCTTAAACTTGGTCATCAAATAAATAAATATCATCATTAAAATTCACAGCCTAGTTTACAAAATGTCAGTCATACAGCGGTGATTTCATTTCTTCTGTTACACTTGCCTAATTATCCAATGATGAACCCTCATGACAAAAATCAGTTGTTTCCTAAAAGTCATTGCCAACTCAACTCAAGGACAACACTTTTGCTTAAAAACAAATTGCTGCTTCATCATCATTATCAAAAAAGTCGTATGAAAAAGTATTTGTTTTCCTTCCACTTGATACCTGGTCGCTTATGTTTCGTGGATCGTCTTCCAGCAACATGCAGTATTGCATCTTCAATCTCTAAGCTCAAGCAGTAGGAACTTACGTTTCTGCATGCATAGACATGCATATTCTACAACGCAAGCATCAGACAACAACGCTGAATGCAAAGAAAGAAGAAGTGTAAATGAGTCGGTTAACCTGGTAATGGTGGCAATTACATTGTACATCAGTTACATCACCGGTTTAGCTTTTGTTTAAATCAGATGGTATCGACTAACTCATGTGTGTGCTTCAGTTTCCATCTAGAAAGGAAACAGCGAGTTTTATTTCATTGTTGTTTTAAATTCGTTTACTTATACCAACAATGGGATGCATTTATTTTTACGGAATTATTGGTGGAGGCATAGCAATATTTGCGTATGCGCTGTACACTTTTGTTATAGAGGAACGGAATCGTCGGAAGCTGTAAGTTGTCTATGGAAACTTATATCAAAATATATTTTTGTAAAAGTGTGTATTTACATTTAAAAAAATTACTTTTCTATACAGAGAAAGGTGGAGCGATACACCAAAAGATGAGATTATTTTGCATGGTTATCCCCGCGGGAAAACATTGCCAAGTCCTTCCCCATATCCTCTTAAAGTGGAAACGTACTTAAGGCTGACAAAATTGAAATACACGGTAGTCATTTAGCTTTTAGTACCATTTAAATAGATACGAATATTTAAAAAATGGTACTGCATAAAATTCTTTTTTTCTGTAGCTTGACACTAAAGATACATGGGGACCGCAGAAGGGAAAAACACCTTGGATATCCTTAAATGGGAAACATGTTGAAGACTCTGAGTTCATCATAGACTATTTAAACAAGTACTATAATATGTATTTCCATTAAACAAAAGCAAATTTTATTAAGTAATATCAGTCATTTTTAATAACAAATATTGATACGCAGAAAGTTTCCATTAAACAAAAGTAAATTTTATAATGTAAATACTATCAGTCATTTTTAATAACAAAAATTGATACGCAGAAAATTCGAAAAGGATCTCAACCAAAACTGTGATGACCAGGACTTGGCTAATGCGAGAATTATTCGAGTGGCTCTGGAGGAATATATGATGTGGTTGGTAAAGTTGGATTATAATCGTTTGTAGTTATTGTGGCCATTAAAACAATTTTGTTTTTTAAAGGGCTGTTGCTTTGGAAAGACTGGTTTATGGGAACACCAAACGATTTCAAGCAGTTGTTGGTGATCAAGTTCCAAAAGTATTTCTGTTCTTTTTCACACGCATGATCAAAAGACGAGCCTACGACCAAGGAATCGGCAGACACAGCCAGGCAGAAGTAACTGCTCTGATAACAAAGTACCTGAAAAGTGTTTCTGTTTCATTGGGCTCTAAAAAGTATTTTGGTGGAGACTGCATGTGCCAAGAGGATTGTGGAATTTTCGGAATTTTGTCACAATTTTTGTGGGGAGCCCCAGAGAGCCCATATGAAAGTTTGATGGACAGTAAGAAGAAAAAGATAATGGCAATAATCATTATAATCCATTTTTATTTTAGGTAAAACAGAAATTCATAATATTTTTTTATTTTTTTTTCCTCAGACGAATGCAAAAATTTGAAAGAATATTGCATCAGAATTAAGGAAAATGTTTGGCCAGACTGGAACCAGCTTATATCTCAGTGAAAATAATTAAAATAAAATAAAGTGTTCAATCCTTTTGTATTTTAAAAATATTGCTTACGTTAATAAAGTTAAAAGTGATGAAACAATTAAAAGAAATGCACTATCCTTTATTTCAGGTACTAAAAGAGAAATTTATGTACTTTCTTTAATTGTGTTTCCTCAGACGAATGCAAAAATTTGAAAGAATATTGCATCAGAATTAAGGACAATGTTTGGCCAGACTGGAACCAGCTAATATCTCAGTGAAAGTTATTTAAATAAAGTGTTCAATCCTTTTGTATTTTAAAAATATTGCTTACGTTAATAAAGTTAAAAGTGATGAAACAATTAAAAGAAATGCACTGGCAACCGTCGCTTTAATACCACTTGAATAGTCATATTCAATTTCTCCCTTCTTTACGGAGCCAACATAAATCAATTTACTCGACTGGTAAGCGAAACCATCCTTGTTTGGGTATGTAATGACAGTTTCATTTTCGACCTGTTCCTCGTGGCGGTCAGACGGGTAGAAATAGATGGGTTTCCCTCGAAAGTCTTCCTCGGGATACACTGTCCAAACATCATTACTAAAATGAATATAGGACTGAATAGACGTAGCTATTGTCGTCCTCTTATCTCCGCCTACTGCGTATTGTTGTCCTGTGAATCCTTTTAAAGTGAAGAAAATCACTTGGCCCGTGGCGGTGTCGTTAGGACCTAGCATGTCTGCGCTGATAATTTTGCAGTTCTTCCAGTCAAATTGATTCCATTCTGATCTGTTTACACATCTTCCGTCTCCGTCAGGAGCGTTAGTACGGTCATTAATAATTGGAATAACAGTTTCCTGAATTTTAATGTTAATTTTCCATCTATTTGAAGAAAAATAAGAACATATATAATGCCAAGTTCATTTAATCTGAAATTTGACGAAAACAAAATATATTTTTTACTCGATTTCAATAATTTACATGCCAACAACCCGCATGGAAAGAGCGTCTGTCACCCAAGACTTACTCAGGTCTTCCTGTGACTCGGTATCCGTCAGGAGCGTTAGTACGGTCATTAATAATTGGAATAACAGTTTCCTGAATTTTAATGTTAATTTTCCATCTATTTGAAGAAAAACAAGAAAATATATAATGTCAAGTTCATTTACTCTCCAACTTTGACGAAAACAAATTATATTTTTTAATCCATTTCAATAATTTACATGCCAACAACCCGCATGGAAAGAGCGTCTGTCACCCAAGACTTACTCAGGTCTTCCTGTGACTCAGTAATTGACTCACTGTCACCACTGCAGTTTTCCCCTTTATAAAAGATTACTTGCTGATCTGACGCCATGGCACAACGATCCATATCGCCTATAAGAAAAATGGTTACCAGGAGGGTAATCCCAGCCCCAGATTTTCCCATCATTTTGCTCACCAGAAGAACCAAAGTCGTCAAAAATTCAGATAAACTACGAAAATTGTACGAATTCGTGAAAATGCTATGCTGGCAAAGCAATAATTATCTAAATAAATTAGTAGCAGAGCAAATTTAATATTACGTTGTGAAATGAAATTTCACCAACAACGGACGGTTCTCTACTTGCGAAAAAGAGATAAATGAAACGAGTGAAAAAACATGTCTATGAAACATAATTCCTTTCTCTGGTACTTCGCTT
>JAANSP010004274.1:0-10368 GCA_036850745.1 Homidia socia
CATAATAGTCTCATATTTGATCCTGACGGATCTGGTCCTTCAAGCAACAGTTGAAGGCATTCTGGTGGCGCATTTCTGAAAATTAAGAGCTACCATTGGGACGCCATCAGTATCATAAAATCTTTTAAAATTAACATCGTTACATAATTTTGGCCTATGCGCATGATTTTTTTTGAAATGATACACTATATTTTTGATATTTAATCAATTAAAATTTCAAAATAAAGTCCGAATTAAAAAACTTATTTGTGTAAAACATTTTTTGAATTTAGTTAACAGTTACGAACTAATGAAGCTTCTTTTAAAGCACATTCAATTTCCTTGTCAGTCTTGCCGCTACTGTAAACATCTCTCAACTCATTAGTAATTAGGAGGAATACTCTAGACTAAACATTGTCAATATTAAGTATGATTGTGATTGAAGGTAACATGCTGTCCCAAAATGGTCGTGCTGATTTGATTGATACTTTGATAATAAAATTTGCTTATCAATAACTTGGTACAACTGATTAATTTGACCTCATCCGAATTGCGATTTATTACATACGTGGGTATTTTTGCTCAAAATTGGACAACTTTCGTCTTGAATATCTCGGCGCCATACCTATATCATGTAGCAAGTTTTATAGCAATCGAACATGCGATTCAAAGTCGATCTGTAGAGCATTGATTTGTACTCCAGCTCATTTATCTGTACGTTTTATGGCGAGTCAAAAAATAATTAAGAAATTTAGAAATGCTTAGATTAATGAAAATATAGGCAAGTCATAAAAATCTCAAGGCTTATTTCAAGGTTACAAATACTTGTGCGGAAAAAATTGTGACGGGACATAAAGTATGCATTCATCCTCTTAAGTATAAGATGAAAAGGTAATGTCACAGTGGGTACAACGTAGGTTATTGCCTTCATTTTGAGCTAACACTTGCAACTCTTCGTTCAAAAAATTTTATTGCCTGTTTTTGGGGACTGAATGGGAAGATTTCTCACTGAGATTTTTTTAAATAAAAATCCTGCACTTATTGGTGTTTCAAATATCAAAACGACGGAGAAACTGGAAAACCATGTTCCACGAAATCTGGTCAAATCGTTTGAGAGGTTGTTTTATGGAAATGCAACACGTGAAACTTTTGGGGTCACCAAAGAAAAGATACGAGAATTGGAACTTTTCAAACCAAACCATCTTCCTTAGAACTTTGCCTTGGTTCTGTCTGATCACTTTCTTTTCCCGAATCTAAGCAACAACACCTGTAGAAAAGCTTACAAAATTTATGACGATGTGAAAAACCAAAATTTCATGACTCATATATATAACCGTGGCATTTTTGACTCAAGACGCCAGCGCCTTTGTTCGTCGGTGGAAAACCTATTTTGACCATAGCGGTTATTATGCTGAAAAGCAAATTAGTCTAGGTCGAACTATGTTTAAATGAGAAGGAAAACAAAGTGTCCAATTTTGACGAAAAATACCTGCGTAATTGCATACTATTTATAAACTTTGAAACGGTACATACCCCTTTAGTTTAATCTCCTGTGTCAATCAGTTGGTTATTACGCAAGCCGATAATTTTTATTTACAAGCTTAGTGATGTAAATGCTGAGATTAAATCTTTTTGAGTTACCTACGATGTGCGTAAGTTATATAATGTTACCTGCACCATAATGTTAATATACATTTAAAGGAAATGTTAGGAAAATAATTGGACTGTACGAAAACATAATGTGATGTTTACATATTACTAAATATACACCTGGATTGTAACATTGTTTACTGTCATTTTTTTCAATTTAGCCTTTTTTGTCCATCATTTTAATTCTTTAAATATTACTCATGGAAAGGGTTTTGATATCCTTGTTTGCAAATGTTCACACGTACCATTTTATCTCGTCAAAATATTTGTCTTCCTTGAAAATGAGGAGTTTTTCTTGATAGCAAATTCTGTCAGGTTAGCCTCACATGTCATTTAATTTGCTTCAACTAATTAAATGCATTATGTATGTACAAGTTTTTAATGCGTGACATAATATGAGCTTCAGCTACCTACATTAAGGAAAATGATTTTTGACTAATTTTTAATTAGAAACCGGCGAAAAAATAGGTATAAAAGGGAAATATTTGAGACAACTAGGTATACAGTTTTCGTTTAATCGTGCTCCATATAGTTTTAGCAACAGTTTTTGCACACGTTTTTAATAAAATGAGGATTTTTATTACCATATTGTGTACGGTTGCGGCTTTTGCCACAGGTAATCACATTTATTATTTAAAATTTGAAACTACAACGATTGACTTGTCTACAATTTTATTTTTGACACTTTTAGTAAATGGAGAACTTGAGCTGATTGGAGTTGCAGATGGATTTACTTTTTATGCTGAAACAGAATTAAAGGTTGACCACAAAGTAGTTTTTTCTTTTTCATTAATTTTCTTTAATTTATTTATATATTTTTAATTTTCATTAATATCCTTTCAATAATATTTTTAGTTGTCTTGGTCACATGCCAAAGAGTATTGCCGGAACAATGGAAAATATTTTGCAAGCATAGACACAGCAGCTAAAAATTCACTTGTTTCTAATTGGCTAGAACACTAACTGTATGCACATGTCAAGTTAAAATTTCCTTTTATCGCAGTGTTATGTTTTAGTTTATTTATTGGTTCAAATTTTTCATGTTTTGATTTGGATTTCTTAGTTCCACGAGGGGGGGCACTTTGGACATGTGGAACGGATGAAGGAAATGAACACAATTGGTACTGGGAAACATCTGGAAGATTCTTTACTTTTGAAAACTGGCATTACAGTCAGGGATCAGATCCACCTTTAATTGACTTGGATAAAAATTGCATGGGTATGGTAGAACCAATAGGGTCAGGTAGTGTGTACTGGATACCACAGGACTGTGATGTTTTAGCACACTTTGTCTGTCAAGGATAACAATATCCTGTTGCAAATACAGATTCAAGTTCACAACAACGATTATTTAATAACTATTTATATTTGGTTGCATATTGTTCAAGTAAATAATCAATAAAAAAATTATATTCCAATTATTGTACACCCTTAGATCTTTTTGTCTATCTTTAATAGCGTTGATAATAAAAATTCACTTGTGTTCACATTGTCCCAGTAGTATTTATTGGGATTTAAATTTTAAAGTTATTCGAAGTGCAGACGAAATTTAAAAAATAAAGTTCACTTTCTTCGTGATACTTGTCATTCTATATCATTTTAGTTGTGCGTAAATACGCTGTGAAAGATTTTTTAACAAAAGTTCAAAAAGTAAAACATGTATTTTATTTAGTTTTGCAAATTCCAAAGGAATTTCTACTAAATAAAAAGGAATTTCGATATATGCATGTTTTCAATTGCTTATATTTTGTTTCAGCTTTTTGTTAGCATTTTTGCATTTAAATAATTATTTTTTTGTACACAATTTTTCAACATATCAGCTTGATTTATGGAAAATAAAGGAGTTTATAAGAAATATAAGTAATCTGAAATATCAGATGCATGGTATTATTTTTTTAAGTATTTAGATCATGAAAGAATAATCTGAAATAAATTAGTGCATGCAGTATGGATTTTGTGCACCAATATGTTGATATACCAATACGATATACGTTGGTTAATCAGAAAGTATTTGCCAGACTTTCATCAAGTTCTACTTTTCAACAAGATATACGCCATATCTCCCACCAGTAACTAGGATCAACAGTCTTTTCTGTAAAAAATGCCGAGGTTATTATTGCGAGTCATGAAATTTTAGTTTTTTAGTGAATTTTTCGATTTTTAAGTCTTCCCACACAATTTCGATTTCTTGGGTGCAAATTAAGTTGGCACTATTCAGTGTATGAATGGATGCTCTACCAATATATTTGGTGTTAAGTTTATATTTGAAGGTACTGATAAAATGAAATAAAAAACAAGTTCAATAATGTTGCATGAAAAGCTACAAATAAAACCTTCAAACTCATTTAATTCAAGAAAATTTGAAGAAAACCTTTACTGATGAACAAATTTACAAAATGTTGTATTTGTTTTCATTTGAAAATAAAAGTTGCAAATACTTAGACATGAGTTTTCTTGGAAACCCTAGTCTTGAAAATTCGCTTCCATAATTGAATCTTCTTGGCGCTCTGAGCTTTGTCCAGGTTTACTTTTTCTTTTCGCTGCGTGGCCAACTTAATTTGACGGTGATTGATCTTTATTATTTCCGAGGTGATGAGCCTTCTTGTTGTGGTTGATCTTTCCAGCACGAACGGTGCAGTTGGCCTCATCGTCTCCTAAAGGGATACAATTAAATGCAAATAAACCAATTTTAAACATTTGTAAACGTTGTAAAACATTTGTCGCGGAATTTTACCCTGGGGGCAGTCCCAAATGCCGTCTTCGTCACAAATGTATTCAGGTGGAACGCAAGCACCTGGTGGAGTAGGGCCTTCACTGGGTGGAACGCTGCATCTTATCTCATCATCAGCGCATGGGCAAGCGTCTTCCGTTTCATCTGAAGGCCACCATCATCAATATATTTAATTTTTTCATCAATTCATAAATTAAGATAACAATGGGTTGGGTAGTGTTGGGAGTCATTGGCGTCCGTTCATACTCTTTCATTATCTCTTGGAAATTAAAGTATAACAATGGGATTTAAAAGTATTGGGATAAAAAAGCCATTTTGTGTCATGTTCTAACACTATTTGGCAAACAGTTTTTACAATCTAGCATGTCTCTAGAAAGCAACTTGATGCCTTCTATGCTCTATCCCTACTTATTTCCTACTTATTTACAACTTAATCTTCATGAGAGTTTCAAAGGGTATGATGCGCACAGGACTGATGTTGCAACTATACCTGACCAATCGCCACAGTCGTTGTCAGCTAAGAAAATTAAAAGTAAATAATTAGTTTTAATAAATTTCAAAAATAATAATTAGTGACAGTGTGAACATTTTACTTACAATATTAGATATTTTTATTAAGATCACTCACCATCGCAAACATATGCACCATTGATGCATTTCCCGTTAGAGCATCGGTACTGTGAACGGGGTTAATTTAAATCATTAGTTAATTGTTTTTCTCAAAATAAAATTGGTTTTTTACCTGTCCATCGCTGCATTCAGGGCACTGGGAAGGGTCGTCCGGCTCATCAGAGTTATCACGGCAGTTATCGACACCGTTGCAAACAGAACTTTTTGTAACGCAGCGTCCGTTCAAGCATTGGAACTATAAATAAATGCAATGTTTCATTATCACTCACCGTTGCAAACATATGATTTACTAGTACAACGTCCATTTGAGCATTGGAATTAGTAAAATGTTTTTAATATTTTATCTCACATGTGAATCGGGGCAAAGTGGACAAGTTCCCGTTTCTGGGTCCAGTTCGTCGGACATGTCCTATTTAAGATTATTATTTCAGTATAAATTAGTATTCATCATCAAAAAATCATTAGTAGATTGATTTTTTACAAAAAATTACCCCGCAATCATTATCGCCGTCGCAAATATAAGTGATGCTAACACAGTTGCCGTTGGCACATTCCCACTAAAACATTCAAAACGGGACATTAATAAGTGACATGAATATTTGCAATCGCATTTCACAGTGGGAGTTTCTTACATAGTTTGAAGGGCACGGAGGACATGTATCAGGTTCGTCTGAAAAATCCTGCAATGAAATATTATGATTAAGAACATCAAGATTTTAGTATTATGATTGTTCAAAAAATTACCCCACAATCATTATCGCCATCGCAGACCTAAAAAGGTAGAGTTAAAGTATGTTGTTAGTACAGTTAAAGTTAAGTTGAAATATGCACGTATTTATTTCAAATTACGAACCCAGTCGTCCCAAATGCATCTACCGTTGTCGCAGGTAAACTACATATAACAAAATGAATTTATTTATTGGCCTTATTTTTTGATTTTTTAATAAATGATACTAAAATAATAAAACTCACGTAACCCTCTCCGCAATCTTGGCCACTGCTCAGTCCCAAAATGGCACACAAGCCGACTAAAACGTACAAAATTTTCATTTTTGTACTGATAAAAAATACTTAATAGATGCAAATCAACACGCTGCTCGGTATTTACTAATCTGTATACTGATTTTCCGTTGCTTTTATACATAACTTTTTACGGAACCATTATTTTCAACCTTGTATATCATATCGAAAGATATCGATAAGCTTTGATTTTTTTCTATCCCGAACTGTCACCACTTTCAGTTATTGCGAAAGAAAATGAACACCTATGCTGCATTCGGGATAATCAGCTACCAAAATAAGTTGCATGCAAATTAAAACACCTAACCAGTTTGTTCAGGTACTCTAAGACTTATCCTTATGTAAAGCTATCAAAGTAAAATATATGCATTACTGTTCAAATGCATTAATGTTCATTAATGCATTACAAAATGTTCCCCTTTCCTTTAAAATTATTGTATATACAATTTGCAACTTTTTCAAACATAATAATATTTAGATATCAGTCGATGACATATCTGGGTTGTATTAATAAGATATCATTTCAATTTTTAATTTTAGTTCTGCTCAAGTCTAATTATATAGATTTATGTTTGGTCAATATATTCAATTCAACTTTGTCATTTCACGTGTCACAATGAAGGTTAAAGCAGAAATTCTGCACTGTTAGTCTGTCTTGATGTATTTTTTCACCTATTTGTGAAGCCTGATCGTAATAATGCTAATGCTAGAGATAAAAAATGAAGATTGTCACAATTGAATAAATTCAAGCAGATTATTTACTTTTATCGGGGGCGAAATTGCTTGACAACAAAAAGCCCATCCATTCACACAAAATGGTACAAAATCATAGTTCCCCAATTCTTCCTGTCTGGTGTTTGTTTGTAAACTCCTCAATTAATTTAGTAATCATGAACTCTCAACGATAAAAACTTTGCAGCATATTTACATTAACAACACGTCATTTCGATGTGACAAGTTTAATTTTTGTGGGGAAAGTAATACCGAATGTGTCAATGTGACCCATTGTATGTGTCCTTGTAAAATGTAATGTCTACCTAGCAGAGGTATTGAAACTTTGGTGCTTATAAATGAACATCAAGTTGCACGAAATTAGTTATAGAATAATATATTATCCATATGTCAATCTAGATGACAAAAAATTACTATGTACTTTACTAGTAATGATAATAGTGTTAACAATTTTTGTTCTAATGCTAACTCAGAATAGGTAATCAGAAATTGGATTTTCGTTATGACCTTTCAATTTGAATTTATGAAGTCATGAGAATATATAATTTTCAACTTGAATGGAGTTCTAGCTATGTATATTTGGTTTTAACTTTATCTAGTTTCAAGATGTTAATAATAAAATGATTTAAACTATGATTAGCAGCTATAACTATGTATACCTTCTTTAAGAATTTATTTAATACTATTTATTGTATTTATTTAATGAATGATTTTACAAATACTAAAAACTTACGTAACCTTCGTCGCAATCCTGGCCAATACTCAGTCCCAAAATGGCAAACAAGCCGACTTAAACGTTTAACGTTTTCATTTTTGTATTAGCGAAAAATGCTCAGTAGACGCGGATTAATACACTGCTTGGTATTCACTATGATCTGTGTGCTAACTATCCAATACTCCTATGAGGAGAAGGAGTTTATAAAAAATCAAAAATCACAATTTTAACATTGTACAAAAGATAACATAAGCTTAAATATTTGTTTTTGTTATTGAATTAACGACATGCCAACTGTCAATTATTTGATTTATTGCGGAAGAAAACGAACAATTAGTCGCTTGCTGACAAAGCTGTTTTCGGGATAAGTGGCTATCTGAAAGAGTTGCATGTGGCTTCAAAGAAGCATTTTGTTTTAGGCAATTATTCTTGTAAGACTTTTGTTTTTAAGTGAAAGCGATCAGAGCCTTCAGTGGGAATTTTTGACTACGATGTATCGTTTTTACTACCAATTAATGGGTAAAACTGTTTCCATCATTGTTTTTAAATTATTATTTAAGTAATTGCTATTTGCATATTTATTTGAAACAAAATTTGATATCAGTCGGTGGCATATCAGAGTTCTCTTAATTAGATAACATTCCAATTTTTAATTAGGCTTTTAAGTGATAATATATAGATGCATGTGGTCTAGACATTCAACCCAACTTTGTCATTTCACGTGTCACAATGAAGTTTAAATAAAAAATACTGCAATGCTGACTTATTTTGATACATATTTTACCTTTGTATGTATGATGTTTGATATTGTAGAATGACAGGGATAGATAATGGAGATTTTCACAATTGAATAAATGCAAACAAATATTTTACTTTTATCGGTGGTTAAATTACTTGACAACAAAAAACCCATCCAGTTAGACACATCAGTGATACAAAGTCATTTTTCCCAACTCTTCCTGTCTGGTGTTTGTTTGCAAATGTAAAATCTTCATATACGCATATGTATATAATCATAAACTGTCAGCGATAAAAACTTGACAGTAGGTTAACATCGACAACACGTCATTTTGATGTGATGAGCTTGTCTTTTGTAGGGAAAATATGACTAGTTATATTCAATTGAATGCGACCTTGTAAGACGTACTCTACGAAGAAGCACAGGTATTGAATGTTTGATGCTTATAATTGAAAATTAGATTGCAAGCAATTTTTGAATCTTTATTCACTTCTGATGATGATGAAAATGAAATTCACTGTAATGTAAAATGTAACTTTACATTTTACAGTGAATTTCATTGATGCTTATTATCTTGCTCACATTTGACCAATTTCAAGATGTGTACTTTCTAATTGAATGATACTCTTCACATATTTGGTTTCAACTTGTCAAGTTAGAAGATGCTAATAAAATGAAATAATCAAATGATTTTAACTGCGGAGAGCAGTAATACCTGCATATGTCATCTTCAAACCCGTGTATTTAGTTCAAGAAAATATTTTATTAACCCTCAGATTTGCAGTCTGTAAATTACAGAGTACTGTATTTCTTCAACTAACAAGGTGCATATTTTGAATTACATTTTAAGTTATATTTAGACATGAGTTTTCTTGGAAACCTTATTCTTGAAAATTCGCTTCCATAGTTGAGTCTTCTTAGCGCTATGAGCTTTATGGAGTTGTACCTTTTGCTTTTGTTGCGTGGCCAGCTTAATTTGACGGTGATTGATCTTCTTGTTTCCGAGGGGATGAGCAGAGGCTCCCTTCTTGTTGTGCTTGTCAGCACGAACGGTGCAGTTGGCCTCATCGTCTCCTAAAGTGACAAAAATGTAAATAAACACATTATAATATTTGTATTTCTTGCAAAATATTTGTCGAGGAATTGAAATTGCTTGTTGTACCGTTGGGACAGTCCCAGATACCGTCTTCGTCACAAATGTATTCGGGTGGAACGCAAGCACCTGGTGGAGTAGGGTCTTCACTGGGAGGAACGCTGCATCTCATCTCATCATCAGCGCATGGGCAAGCGTCTTCCGTTTCATCTGATAAATCACAATCACCAATGTTTTATTGTTTTATCAATCATAAATTATATTAAGAGATCCAATGAAATGATGGAGGTCCTTTGCAATTGGCGTCTACATATACCCTTTCAATATCTCTTGGGTTTGAAAATATAATAAAAGGTTATGAATGATGGGACAAAAAATAGCGAATTGCTTCTGAAAGACTGTCTAAAACATCAACGCTTTTACAATTACTTTAAGCCAACGGACAACAAAATATAGTTATTAAAAGGAAAAAGTAAGAAAATATAGTCCAATCTACTTTTGGGAATTTAAATGTTAGGCTCTATTCCTCTACTTAGTTCCTATTGCTACATTTTAAATTTCCAAGAGATTTTAAGAGGTATAATGCGCACTGGAATGTGGTTGTAACGATACCTGACCAATCCCTACAATCGTTGTCACCTAAGAGAATCAAAAATAAGTAATTAGTGTCAGTGTTTGCGGTTAACATTTTGCTTACAATATTAGATGTTTTTATTATGATCACTCACCATCGCAAACATATGCACCATTGATGCATTTCCCGTTAGAGCATCGGTACTGTGAACAGGGTTAATTGAGATCATTAGTTAATTGTTTTTCTCAAAATAAAATTGGTTTTTTACCTCTCCAATGAGGCAGGCAGGGCATAGGTCTGCGTTTTCTGGTTCGTCACTCCAGTCCTGCAATGAATGAAATATTATGATTAGGAACATTAAGACTTTAGTATAATGACTAAGGAATCATTGTTTAAAAAATTACCCCGCAATCATTATCGCCGTCGCAGACCTGGAAAGGTAAAGTTAAAGTACAGTTTTAGTACAGTCAAACTTAAGTTGGAATATGCACGTAATAAAGATAAT